>WAAG01016287.1:0-10554 GCA_013390105.1 Tichodroma muraria
AACAGACCTCAGAAGCTCCAGCCCCTCTGGGACCAGTTCTAATTTCCTATAATCCCATATAAAATCTAGGTATTTGCTTAAGTCCTAGTGTGAGAACAAAAAAATTAAAATATGAGTTTTATCCATTCTTGATTTTCTAGCCTAGACTGGAAAAATTCTAGATCTTTCTCTGACCTCCTAGTCCTTTTTTTGACAAGATATTTAACACTGATAACATCATGACATCAGACAGAGTGACCATAGCCATAAGGAGAGGGCTGACGTAGTCATGTGTTTTCCCAGGAGTCAGTCAGGAGGCATAGGTACCCCACTGAGGTATTTATGGATCTCCCTTCCAAACTGTGCCTTTACGATGTGAAAGCTAAAACTTGGAAATTTTACTACCTTCAGCAGAATCTCAGTCTGCAATTTATCAAGAATTTTTCAAGAAAATCTTACCAAACTTCAGGGATCACCAGTGGACCATTCTACTTTTTTATAATGAGGATGAATCAATGTTGTCTGGAAGGTAGATTTATTGCTTGTGAATGTTGTACATCATAGATCAAAAAAGCCATCAAACAATAGATAAATTTTGCAGATTAATTAACTATGGTCTTTAAGGCTACCAAAACCACATTTTTGACGTTTTTTTTTCCTAGAATTATAACAGTTTAATGACAAGAATTCTCCATTCCCACAAACTTCCAAGTCAATGAGTTCAAAGTTAATTCCACGTTGGTGGGTTTGGTATAGAGAAGGACTAGGCAAGAAAAACAGAACACAACTTTCATTCCTTCACTTGGGGACTGGAAAATGGAAACGGCTACTGTTTACTAATGATAGTTTATAACATGCTGTCAGGTATTGCACGATGTAAGCATGGGTACAACATAGCATGCCCTTACTCCAAATAGTTAAATTTATATTGTTGAAGTGAGAGCAGTGTCTCATACAATGGTTAAGCTTAAAACAAGCTAAGAAATGATCACCAAAGTGCAGTGCACATCTCTCAGGAACAACTGCAATACCTATGGCAGCTGCACACACAGAAACAAATTGCTGGAGTGGTGGGATGCAACTAGTGAAACCTATTTTTATTCAGATATAAATCTTTTCTCTCTAGATCCTATTACCAGAGCAGCTCTAACTCTACACATTATCTTTCTCTTATCAGTCTACTAGCCATTTCCATATGCCTATTGGCCAATTACATACTTGGAGGCTGAATTCTGACTGCTTTTGCCCCAGTGGTTTCAGTTGAATGCAGCTTTTTGGTCCCTCCTCTAATCTGCATAGCATTTAAAGCATATGTCATTTTAGACTCTACTTGTCTTCCTTTATGACTAAAACTGATCAGATGTATCAAAGCCTGTTAGGGAACAGAGGGTTCCAGAACTGGTACACAGACTGAAAGATATACAGAGCTAGGATTGCATTTCTGGGCGCTAGCCCAAGGTAAGAGACAAAGATGCACCAGGTCACCAGCACTTCAAGGAGCCTCTAAGAGAACATAATTACATAGTCATAAAGTTCTGTAGCATTCCTCTTAGCACTATATTCCAGTTTTACCACAGCATTTCTTGTGCTGCTTTTTGGCAAGAGCACCCTCTCTTGGGAAAATAGGGTGTGATGTTATCCTATTCTCACAAGTTTTAAAGCATTCACCAGGTACACTAATAGGTTTGTGCATGTGTTCATACTCTTTATATCTGCAGACCAAATGCCAGCCAAATTATATCCACCCAGATCACAAGTTCTATGAGTAGGAAGGAATAATGTTTATTCTCTGAAGAGGAGAGTAAAAGTGGATTGTTGTTGCCCTAATAATGTCAGTCTAGGTGATGCTTAGGACTGCTTAGAAGCCAAATAAGTAACACAAATGTAACATAATTCTTTCACTAACTGACACATCCTATCTTGGAAAGCATAAACCTTTCTATTGATTTTGATTGTGTGAATTTTGAGGGAAAATAAGAAAGCATAAGCAAAGATATTCTCTTGCTTCTCATAATACCAAAATAATCATTAACAAATATGTTCCATTCATTTACTTGTTATGGTGGAGATGGAAGATCAATGGGACATAGAAACAGAACTAAAAGTTATAGGAATTGACTCTTTGCCACTTTTTCAGAAATTATCCCCAGGAAAAAGATTTAGATTTAGACTTTATGTGTTTATGTTTTGTAAGTAAAGGTTTTAATAGCTTTTTATATTGACGTTGACAGCTTTCTTTATAGAAATGGGGATTTTTCAGTGTAATGTTTCTCATCACGAAATCCCAAGACAGTGAGGAAACCAGACCAAGCCAAAACATCCTTTTATTTTATTTTTTTTTTAATCTCCTAGTTTCAGTTAAACCTTCACATAAAAAGATATTTCAGACCAGGCTGCATTTTAAAAGCAAAAGTAGGCAGAACACACTTGAACAGAATAGAGTCTCCTAGAATAATGAAGAATGTTATAGTTAGGTTACTCCCATAGGATCAAGGAGATTAAACTTTTAAATTACTGCTCTGTGGGAGTCACTTCAAGCATTTGAATCTGGTTGTTCTTTGTAGGTGAATGACCTAGTCACTGAGCTATTAGCTGTGTTCTCTCTGTCCCTTACTAAAGGAGATGTCCTTCTATGTGCATATAACTAAAGATGTATTGAGAAAAGGGTATATTTCCATGCATTCCTTTGTGTAAATTCAATTTTAAAAGTCCTAAATCTAAATATTCACAGCTATCTCTGTATTGATGACTATCAATCCAGTAATTTTGCTTATTTAAATATTTTTATTATTATTATTACCAATTTCAGTGAAGCCTCTATTATGCATTACTGCCAGGTCATATTGCAGGCAGAGTTCCAACAGTGGGACAATGCCTAAAAAGAAATACACACCCCTGCTTCTGAAATCGATGCAAATATTCCATGTGACTTTGTTTATGGGATATATAAAGTGTATTGTGGTCTGCTTAGCGCTGAAAAGATTCACTGTGAGACTGTAGTCACCTAAAAATCAAACTTCCAGGTACTGACTTACTTCAGGTATCAAAGAAATATCAAAATCTTTACTTCATATACACTTTTATAACTTTTATCCACAGAAAGTCTTTAACATTCCAAATGCTTTCTCAATGTCTCTTCAAATGTCTTCTCTATTAGTGATTGTTACCTTGATTCCTAGAAGAGATTAGCTAGCCATGAGCAGATTGTGAAGGTGTAAGGCAGAGATAATGCACATGTGTTTAGAATATTTACATTTCATAAATGAGAATCTAAATCCTAAAGCACATTTTGAAGCACCTTAAAAAATATTTCCTGTATTCTGAATAGTGCCAGTCATGTACAAATCTGAAGAATTTTAGAAATCCTATAATTTCACCAAAGTGGTTGCAGAAGTATATATCCCATACAGTATATTTCTTTAATTTATATGTCTTTACATTTGTAGAATATTTTGCTGTCCCCTTATACTCTGGTATGATTCCCATTGTAATAAACTATTTTTAAAACTAGTTAAGTATAGCATAATTACGTCTTATTCTGGATGCTGTTCAAGTGTTCTGTTAGTTTCCCAAGTTGCCTCTGTTAATTCCATAAATTTGTCAATTTGCACTGTTGACATTAAATAAACTAGATGCTGTTCAATTCAAAGCTTTTGCTTTTGGCTCCAAAAGTCCACTTCCCTCATTTGCAACAAATTTCTTCTCCTTTGTTTATTTATTATAATTATTTGTGTGAAGGTTGAATTTTTAACTTCATGTTTGCATGCAATGTGGTAATGCTAAGCTTGAAATATTGTTTACAACTGTAGAAAACCTTTTTGAAAATATGCATCTCATCAATAGACCAGCATGTGACCATTTTCAGTGAAAATAATACTCATTAAGCCAGTGAAGTAAATTGTGGGCTTGAGTTTTTGCTGATTACTTTCTTCCAGCCTCCTCTTCCCCACCCCCGCCTTTTCTTTTTTATGTTCTGCCATTTATTTGGAAGTTAGTGTGCCATATTTTAATTAAAAAGTTAATGGAAATGTTTAAAGATTGCCTCTGAAATTGTGATTCATTGTAAATCATAATTGTTGCCACACATATTCTTTGCCAATAGATTTCATATGGATTATTGTCACCTTGATACTCAGCTTCACAGTAATGTCTAAAAAATCTGTAATATGATTTAAAAATATTTAAAACACCTCTACAAAATAAATATCTGATCTGGAGTATTTGTGTTTCTTAGAAAAAAGGTAAAATTAGGAGATGTTATTATTGTTTCACTTTCTTTTAGTCCAGCACCTAAAGACATCAGTTAGAATTCAGGCACAGCTGTCCTAAGCCATGCATAGAGACTTTACTTACACTTTGTTCACTATAGTTGGAGGTAAGAGTGCATTTTGGCATTAATAGTGTATGAAAAGAGCATTAGGAGTCCACTACACTGACCACTGGATAAGCACAAAATAAATATATGATTATGATAATATTTTGACTGACAGGTTTTTTTTTTCACAGTAGCTTGTATGGTATTATGGTTTGGATGTGTGACCAAAACAGTGTTGAAAGCACACCAGTGATTTAGTTATTGCTGATCAGTGCCTACACACTATCAAGGCCTTCTTAGTTTCTCTCTCTGCCCCAGCAGCGACTGAAGGGATGGGTCACATCTTGGCACTGTCTTCAGCAATAGAACTGATGTAAAGAAGGAGGGAAAGGGAACTTTGGAGTGATGGTGTTTGTCTTCCCAAGCAACTTCTAAGCATGTTGGGGGTTGGGTTTCTTTCTTACAGAATTTTCTCCCATACATTGCTAGGGAACTAATTTCTGGGTACTTATGGGTACTCAGGAAAGACAAAGGAAATGGCCAAAAAACCCAGGGGAGAGGGTGGCGTGGTTCGGGGCACTTCACTTCTGCTCTTCTCGCTGGGAGAGCTGCTCTNCCTGTGGTAAAAGACTCACTGCGCCCTGATTCTCTTTTGTTGTTAACACCATAGTTATTGTTATTTTGTTTATCTTGTTATATGCAGTATATGCAGTAGTTATATGCAGTAGTAAAGAACTGTTATTCCTATCCCCTTACATCTTTGCCTGAGAGCCCTTTTCAATTCCGGGATTGTAACAATTCGGAGGGGGAAGGGCTTGCATTCTTCATTCCCAGAGGGGCTCCTGTTTTCCCTGGCAGATACCTGTCTTCCAAACTAAGACAAAGCATAACGAAGCCCTGCTTGCCTAGAGATGCTGAAAGATCTGCCTGCCAATGGTGGGTAGTAAATTAATTCCTTATTTTGCCTTGCATGTGTGCACAGCTTTGCTTTACCTGTTGCTCTGTCTTTATTTCAACACTTGAATTTTCTCCCTTTCACACTTCCTGTTCTCTGCTGTATTCCCACTGGAGAGAGGGACTGAGTGGTTGTGTAGGGCTGAATATCCTAGCAGGGTTAACACACAACATACTTATTCTCACGAACAAGGAACAACTCATAGTTAATGAGAAGGTTGAAGACAAGTGCTTGGCTGCAGTGACTGTAAGACCCAGGGATTCAGCATCCTGTGATGAGGGAGCAGGGCAAAACCACAAGATCACACTACTGGGCTGTGGGAGATCATACTTGGGTCACTTTAAGGTCTCCTTGAAAAAGGCCCATGGAAAAAGACCATGTAGGGAAGAGGGACCCAAAAAGACTGGTTGATATTCAAGGATCACCCCCAAGCTCAAGGGCAGTCCACCCCATCAATCAGGAAATCAAGTAAAAAATGGCAGGTGGTCTTCATGGGAGAGCAAGTTGCTCCTGGACAAACTGAAACACAAAAAGGAAGCATACAGAAGGTAAAACTGGGAACAAGTATCCTGGAAAGGATACAGAGGAACATTCCTGAACATGACGGGATGAAGTTTCAAAGCCACAGTCAAAAGGGATTGAATCTGTCCAGTAAAGTGAAAACCAAGAAAGTATTCCGTAATTGCATACATGATAAAAAGAAGTCTAGGGAAAATGTGGGCCTGCTGTTGAACAGGTAGGGCACCTCTTGACTTGGAGGAGGATGAGGTTCTGGATCCATTCTTTACCTCAGTCTTTACTAGCCAGCTCCAGAGATCATGGCCTTCTTGTATTTGTATTTTTAATAATACAAATTTACTGTTTGTCCATCTCTACTCTTGAAAACAGACTAAAATGTTTATAATCATGTCAGTCATTATCAAAAAGCAGACACCTACTCTCCAGTGGAGTTCTCAGAATCCTGACCTATTATTAATCCTATCTTGTCTATCTTCATGTCAGGTTAATTGGTTTTCTGTAATTTTCTGTGTAAAACAAAGACATTTCATCAACAAGTGTCTGAGATTAGTTATTGCTTCTGTGTGGTGCTTCTCAAATTTCTGAAAAATTGTGGACATTGTTAAAAAAAAGTTGAGGTCTGTTACACTATTGTATCTTGACAGCACCTTTCCCATTAGTGTAATATTAGACAGCTACAGAGGGATTAGTACAATTGAAATCCTGGCAAACAGAAGAAATGAGAAGAGAGCATCATGCACAACAGAAAAAAAGAAGCATAAAACCTGAAATAAACCAGGGACAGGCACTCACTGACGTTACTGAGGGAATTAAATGAAATCCATTTTCAAAACTAATGAGAACTGTTACACTGCTATCACTCCTCGAGGCATGGGACCAGAGATAAAAGCTCACATAAAGATTGTTAATAGCCATATACCATTCTGTCAGTAAAATTGCTTACAAAACTTTATTGAAAATAACTCATTCTCTGTCTTTCTCTCCATCACTATCACAAACATCCTTCCTGTTTATATTGGCAAATTTTCTTAGTATAAAATGTTTGGTCTTTGGATTGCTGAAGCCAGGATAAAAAGGTAAAACATAAGTAGGATTATATTCTGAAGATATGAAATTATGAGTATATATAAATACATATGCACATAGTATAATATAGGGGTTTTATCCTTTTCCAGGACTGTACTGAATTCAGCAGTAGCTACACCAGATTTCCAGAAATTTCAAAAATAGGAAAGCCTACCTCTATAATTTTAATTTGTTTTATTAAAATGCAGAAGAAAATAGAATCTCTATCCATATTACCTATGTATCCTTGACAAAATTTCAGTGTATCCTATCTACATCTTACCATCAAATTGAGAATAGAAAATGTCACCACTAGCAACCTCAAGTTCTTATTGCTTCACATATCCTATGAATTACCAAAATACCAAAAGAAGGTGCCCTATTCTGAAAATAAAAATATACATGTTTCTTTACAGAAGGATAGCATACTAGACACTCTGACTCCTCCAAATATTTCTGTTCTTCCAGGTAACAACCGTCTTTTTTTTTAGTGTTTGTTAGGTCACTTTTGTATTTGCCAACTTGCTTGCAGTAGAGATTGTTAATATTTAGTCAGCACAAGAGAAATAGTCTTTTCAGCAGACCATGTTTCAGTTTTGTCCTTATAATTGTAGCGGTTATCCAACAAGAAATATGTGTGTTGGCTTCCAACCCGGTATTGTGTGTCAATATAATTTGTCTGACAGCAGAAACCTTATTTCTTTACTATGCCTGTCTTCTTTCTTTTGAGCAGTACCCCTTTCATCTTGGATGTATTGTTAAATTTTTCCCTGTATGAGTTTAGCTTAGAGCTGATGCTTAACACCTTAAATCTGACTGTGTGTACTTTGTAGGTGAAAAAGTACCTTAAATTGCAAATTCTAACAAATAACAGATAATGTTGAGTATGTGTGTGGGTAAATGCTACTGAACTACTGAACACAAGGAGAAGCCTGCTACTTCCTAGCTGGAACCAGTATTGGCTGCACTTAAAGTCTGATAAAACTTAAAGTAAACAATTTAAACACATCCTGAATCCTCCAAGTAATAAAGGAACATGTGATAAAATCAACAATTTGGAGGGTGATCATGAGTTAGGCTTCTTCATATGGACTATTTAGGCTGGGGAAACTGAAGGGTTCTGGCCTAAAAGAAGTTCCTGGAAAGAAGTGGTACTGGAAACAAATCAGTCTTGGAAAGAAAGTAAAGATTCTGACCAGAGGAAAGTTACCCAACATGACTTTGTGTCCAGTATTCCTAGACCAAGAGAAACATGCAGGGAAGGGGAGACCTGATGAGAGCACTGTTGAGGGACCAAGTGTAAGACATAGTCAGGCTGAGGATAATCTTTTATCCCCTTGGTTCTTAAATAAACTCCACCATACAAATCTAAATGAGATTATCACTTACCCTTTCTCACCTGTAGTGACGTCTTTATTAATGTCTGTCAGTTTGTGGGGTCTTTGTGTTTCTGCTATCTTGAGTCTGTGAGTACCTCACAAGGCTTAAGTCTCACTGCAGAGCTTACTGTTCTGTTGGTTTATAATTTGTGTGGCACTTATCTGAATCAGACCTATTTATTTGTGTATATTATTTGGCCTCATCTTTGGCCTCTTTTTTGAGCGATCCCTCATTCTCTTAAAATTATTTTCCCCATGTTCTTCTAATGGCAACAGACTACCACTGAGCTTGCATCTTAGTGTACAGGAAAACTCCCTCCTCTTTGTCTTTTTTTGCTATCAATTCTCCTGGTTTCTTTGATGTTTTTTATTGTTTAGAAAATAGATGCAGATAGGTGTCACTTAATGGTGATTTTTTAATTTTATTTCCCTTCTGCAAAGGCACTTCTGGGCTGTTTCCCTTTGTGAGTCTACTCACCTACACTAAGGTATAAATGGTCCGTGACATTGTTTATGCCATTAAAAGCTCTTGGTTTTGTCCTCAGTTTCCTCAGTGTGAGATCATAAATACACCCTTACTTATTCTTCTGTCACTTTTCTTGAATGGACCCAGTTTCCAAACTTAGGCAATCTGGGACAGAGGATTGGGTCCTCAAAGCATTCAGTCATATTTACTACAAGCACTGGTTCCTCTTCTGGCCCAGTTTTCAGCTGAAGAATTATGGATATCTCAAAAAGTTCCCAAGTGCATGAAAATACCTACATTCTTATATTTAACAAAATATTTCTTCTGCCTTCTAATATTTTGTTTGGTTTGGGGGACTTTTTTCCTTTTTTCTTTTTTTTTTTTTTGTAAGAAGAGAGGACATAGAGATGATAGGGCAAAAAGAATGTAAAAATACAGTATCTTTGTATGCAGGCTTTTTAAGCAATTGCTGGAGTATTCAGTTCTTGTCGTTCTTTCAATGTATCAGTAAACAAAAAACTTCACTTTCTCATTTCTCTCACAATGATAAATGCTTTTTTAAGACTCATTTCTTCATGCCATGTCTTCCATGCCTGTACAGGTTTCTTTGAAAGTCAGTAAAACATTCCCTATGGTTTTAGGACTTTCAAAATGCCACTTCTTTACATTTCAAAGTGTCTTATTTTTGCTGCTGAATAACATTTTATTTCTCTTTTTCACTATCTCTAAAGTACTCCCTGTCATCAGGTTTTATATGCCCTTAAGACTAAACCTGTTAAAAGGATGCTCTTCAGAGATGTTATAATTACAACTGGGATTGTAGCTGTATGCACAGATCAGCTTCCTGACATTAGTTTCTAATTCTTTCCTTCTACAGTTTTTCCTCCATGGAATTTTCGTTACTGGTTTAGAAAATCATATCTGTGGTATAATTACTTGTCCATACCTTACCATGCTGTCATTTGTTCAGACTTTACCCTCCGTAGAAAGAACATTTAAGGAGCTACATAATATAATGGGACGTGCCTCCTACTGCTGTGTACCTTGGTTGATCATTGATTATTATGCAAAGGGCACACTTAAGAGTATGCATGCTAAAACATCAGATAACATCATATTACAGGGGTTCTAATATTTCTTTTTTAAAATTACTTAGAATCAGGGTAAATGACAGCACAAGGTCTAAGGCAGTGAGGGTTATATTATTCATGGCCTTGTGGAAGGCTTTAAGATTGGTAAACGATTCCACAGAGAAAGAAATGAAACAATAGCTGCAATTCTCAAGGGAAAATCTGAGATTTACTGCAAACTAGGACACATAGTCTGTTCTTGGAGCATATTAGAGCAACACCCTCTGATATATAGCTCATAAACAGCAGTTATATTACTGCTGTTCTTCAAGGAATCTCAACTACAAGCATATTAACAGGAATTATATTTTTGTAAATAAACATAAATGAGATTAATACACTGGAACTTGCTGCCCATTTATTTAATCTAACAAAACCTACTTCTCAAGTCCAATTGCAGTAACGGTTCCTCACTGTGACAACACTGAGAGCCATTTGCCACTGAAAGTTATCTTATAGCAGAGGTCAAGTACTAGCCAACAGCATTTGTTTGGTTTTTTCCCAGTGGTTATGTTTCATTAAAAAGAAAAAAAGGAAAAAAAGAAAAAGACTTCTTTTTCTAGGGAAATTTGGAGCATTAAAAGGTGATGAAACATAATAATTTATATTTTGTATTCAAGAGAGAAATACATTATCTATTTAGAGAACTCATGAAGAAAACAATCACTGGCCAATAGCTGTGTAATTCCTTCTTCCACTTTCTTAGCATGAGTTATTTGCAGAAAGTATACAAACAGATTTTCCTT
>WAAG01016289.1:0-24252 GCA_013390105.1 Tichodroma muraria
CAAATTCAGAATTCATTTGAGTTAAGCGTGAATGGACTGAAGCAGTGTTAAGTTTGTACTTATGTGTAAATAGCAAGCATGCTGTCAAGCAATGGCGTTGGATTCATGTAGTGGTGTCCTGTTTGCCTCTTTGTTTGGGGGGGGTTGGGGAGGGGGGAGTTTGGGGACAAGGGGCCATCCAAAGTGTTTATAATAAACAAGACTTGCTTTCAATGTGAGATGATGGTTAACCCTGTAATATGACTAAAGCTCTAGTCTGTTTTCAGATTTCCCCATTATATGTCTATTCCAGTTCAGAAGTAAGTGGTGTCTCTGTTTCCACTGGATTGCATGATGTTCTGCATGAGCTTGTGGTACTGAAAAGGCATTAGGAGGGGAAAAGACTCTCACTTGGTTCACCAAGTGTCCTTCAGAGCAAGGCATGAAGCCCTCCTGTCACTGACAGTCAGGTCAAATGCTCTCCCAGAGAAAGAAACAAGAAAGAAAGGAATGTAAAAAAAGCCTTTACTTATCAACAAGTTGTTTAATCAGCTCCAATTACAGATTTAAATCATGGAAGTAGTAAGAAGACTTACTTTGCATGTTTTATTGGGGAAATCATGTAGGAAGAAGAGACACAAGTGTTTGAAATACCTGGCTAGCTCTCTGTTGTCATCTGTTAATAATTCACATGGTTCTTTCATTTCTATTTTGTTGTGAAAAAGAGAGTAGGCTTGACACAAAGAAGCTCTTAACTTCCTTTGTAAAGGAGTGGGAGTACAGTGTGTCCATTCAGTACAAAGAAAAGAATTTACTTTTGTGAAGTTTTCAGACTTTTTTCGTTTTCTTTTTGTAGGCAGCTTCACCAGTGGACTGTGGGAAGGAAAACTTCTCATGTGGCTTTTACACTTGTGTTAGCTGTTATTAGTTAAGCCATAACTGAGCTGAAAATTCCAGGTCCAGGCTTCCCCAGAATTTGATGCCTGTTTTTATAGGGAATCATTTTCTCAACAGTTTCCACCAAATAAAATGGTGCATTGCTGTCTTGCCCTTATACTGGGTTTGTGGTGGATCTCTGTATAGTAGCACCACAGAAGCTTAAAAAGCTTTGTCAGACAGTTGTAGAGGATGAGTCTAATTCAATGTCATTGTGACACTTCTCTGAAAGTTGCTGTTTTAGGAAACCTTTGCCTATAACCACTGCCTTGTGTAATCGAAAAAGGATTAGCTAAATTACATATGGTTTCTCTGAGGTATTTGTGTTTCATGGATCGGATTAAAAGCAGAAAGGTAGAGAATTTCTACAGTTTGCCAGCCTTCCAGCTGAAGTGAGTGATGACATTTCTGCATGCTTTGGTGGTCTCATTCACAGAACCTGCTTCCCTGTTAGGGCTTTATTTTGTCTTTGCTTTAAGGCCCTTTTCTATCCTAGTATGTGCAGTGGTTTCTGAACTCCCTCCTGCTCAACAAACATACCATGGGTAAAGAGCAAGGTTTGAAAATATGCAATTAAAATCTTGTTGGTCATATCTTACCTGGTATGTTTGTTCCTGTTTCCCTAAGAAGGATACATTTTACAGAGGTAAGTAAGACCTACCTTAGTCCTGCATAAGTTTTAGCAGAAATCTAAATGATGAGAATGAACACAGCTGATTTATATATCCAAAATCTCTCTACTTAGGATAATAATGCTTTCTGTAGATGGATCATGATGTTTTAATAGCTCATGGGTGGAGACAGACACTAATTGTCTCACCTGGTCATTTGTAGTGAAGGCAATTATTTTTTTTAATTATTTTTTTTCTTTTAATATTTCCCTCAGAAAAGCTGGAGTGCATGGTCTGCCTGCCTGTCCCCATGGGTCAGGACTGAATTGCAAATTACTCCTCTGCTGCTTGAGCAGACTGGCTGCTGTTGGAAATGTGACACTCAGCTACGTGGAATTCTTGTCTGTACCAACCTTGCCATGTCTGCATTAATTTTTCCTAAATTACTAAACAACTTACACTTAATGACTTGCAACGAATTAGTACCTCTTGCTTTGTAAAATTATGCTTCCAGTAAAATGCTTCATGAACTAATTAGACATCTCAACCCAGGTGACTTTTGTCCTCTTGTTTACTGGTTTCTTACTAGACAGTGAGATTAAAATCTTTGGATGCAATCTCTTCATGTTCTTCTCCCATGACAGACTGCATTTAATTCTTATTCTGGAATGCTGTTTCCCTAAATGAGGTGTCCTCTTTATCCTGTAGAGCAGAGTGCCTTGCCATTTCACAACATAGCCTAAAGCAGGGATGACCAGCTGCTCAGTGGCTAAACTTGCCCCAGGTGATGACTCGGGTGCTGGAGGATAATAAGAGGCTGACACTACAGAGGGTGCTTGGGTTATCCTGAAGAACAAGTACAAACAAACCTTACCAGTCTGGTGGCATGGTCCAGGAGGGCAGGGCAGGGAGACACAGCTGCTCACAGTGAGGCCAGGTCCTCAACATTTAGAAGCTATGGCATGGGGCTCATTCCAGCAGAGGAGAGCAAAGTCCTGGTTTGACATGGCTGCCTTGGAGGCTGTGCCCTTGCCCGTCAAAACCTTGAGGGCCTTACAGCCATCTTGTTTTTCCCCTGCTGTGGATCTTGGAACAAAACCTGCTTTCGGTAAAAGAAACAAAACAAAGTAAGCCCCCTTTGCCCTTCAGTTTGGGCTGGTTCTGGTAGAGACCAAGTAGTGCTGGTGATGCCTCTGTGTTGTGTTCCCCAGGACAGAGGTCTTCAGAGGTGTTATATGGGATCCTGCTGTGCTGTAAGCACTGTGTTTCCACCATGGCTGCAAAGGGTGATGATGTCTTTCAGAGAGTTTGTTTCTTGGGGGCTGCAAGGACTTTTCTATGGGAAGCTTTGTGACAGACAGTTTAATTAAACATTTGCTATTACAAAGCAACACCGAATTCTGTACCTTCTGATCCTTCTGGGACCTTGCACACATTTTAACAGCCATGCTTTCTTCCCTCTTTCTTGGTCTCAGGTAATTTCAAATCCTTTGGTTAAGGGGCTTTTAGCCTCCTTTACAATGATGTCCAGTGCATGTGGTGTCCACGCAGCAGTGGACTGCCTTAAGTGCTTCCAGGCTGGACAGCTGGCAAGGCTTGCAGCTGGCTATCAGTTGCATGGATGTACAGGTCCACAATGCACCTTGTGGAGGAGCAGATACAGGTAGATTGCCTGTTTCAGCTTCTATCCAGTGTCCCCTTGCACTTTGTTCTGAATGTTTTATTTAAGTAAAACTGGCGAAAACACTTCCCTCTGCTTTTAGAAGAACTTAGTAAAAATGTCACAGTATTTTTAAAAGCTTTTCAAATACCTGTTTATTACAAAGTAGTGGAGGTTGTAGTTGGGTGGGGGTGGGTTTCTTCTCCCAGACAATCTACGACAGGAGAGGAGGACAGTCTTAGAAGTTTGAGTCTAAGGAAGTTTAAGCTGGGCATTAGGAAGAAGTTCTCCACAGAAGGGTTGATTTGGCATTGGAATGGGCTGTTCAGGGAGGTAGGTGGTGGAGTCACCGTCCCTGGAGGCGTTAAGGAAAAGTTTGAACGTGGCGGCTAGTGCTGTGGTCTAGTTGACAAAGTGGTGTTAGGTCATAGGCTAGACTTGATGATCTCAAAGGTCCTCTCCAACCTAATTGATTCTATGATTCTGCAAAATCTCACTGCTCTCTTATTTTCTCTTGTTTGATTAAGTGGCTATCCAGATACTATCTGGTACCTTTAGTGAAGCTTTAGGATACAATGTGGGTGATGCCCTTACAGGAATCTGTTTACCAAACCCAAGTACAGATATTTTAACACTTTTTAGTCACAGGAATTCAACTGTGATTTGCTCCTGTTAATGAATATATATATATATGCAATATAAATATATATATGCATTCTTCCAGAAGTTTTTTTCCAAATTCATCATAATCCGCTGTATGCAAGTGCATGGTAAATTTTATGTACATGTAAGTGACTGCACTCATTTTAATTCAGCATTTGTTGGAACATCAACAAACCAGTGATTTCTCAGGTGATGCAACAGATCAGATGCCATTAGCTAATTTTCAGTTTACGGTCCGAAACACTTAAACTCAAACTGTTTGTGCAAGTTCATCAGCCAGAGAGCAGATATGTGCAGTATTAACTGCGACTAAAGCAGAACAAATTGTATTTGTTCAAAGTAATATTTTCTACAAACACATTATGAACAATCCATATCCTGTGATATATGTCAACTCTCTACCATCAGACAGAGATATACCTGATAAATCAAGGCCAACTAAAACCCAGAATATTTGGAGAGTGTCCTATTTTTTTCAGTGTTCGTTAATTTTAATGTTTGTCTTCAAACAATCTACAATGTAAGAGCAGGAAAAAGAAAAGGAGGAAATGTGTTTTTACTTGCAATTGAGATGTATCCTCTAGTGGAAAAATCCTGGAGGAGATGATATTCTGCATTGGCATTACAATGTATTCCTGCCCTGCAACTGGCATTTTTCTTTCTTCCTTATAATATGCAGGATTTAGTCTGAAAAAGTCAAAAAGAGGGGTGAAGGGGTGGGAGAAGCCTAAGCTTAGCTTGTACACTGTGTAAAGTTACCCTCCTATTGTTGACAGTGCTGTCATTTCATATATCTAAATAAATGGTTCTTTCCTCTGACTGTCCTGGGTGGGTGTTACTGCACATATGGGTTTTGAGCTTTAACTTTGCTCTTTAAAAGAATGATCAAGATTAGCACAGTCATTTAGAGCATGATTTTTCTGAAAATGCAGTAGAAAACTTGCTATGAGAATCTGAGCATCTAAGAGAGGGCCAACACAGAGCACTGGAATGAATGTTCTCTTCACCCAAGACTTTTAGATGTGTTACTTTTCCTCTCCTCTAAGTCCACAGGACAAAGCAACAGCTATGGTTGTGTCCATACTCACATTTGACAAATCTTTCAGAAACTTTCATGTGAGCAAGGTTTCAAAAAGTAGAACTTAGATTTACTTTGAGATGTTTTGCATTATCTCAGTGTCAAAATATGTCACAGAGAGAGATGTCAGTATCTCTTGGATAGTTGGTCACATAATGGAAACATTTAAAAGCATTCATCTTGTTTATTATACTTGTACTGTTAGAATTCTTTTCAAACTTGCATGTGTTACTGTAACCCTAGGTGATGCTCTGCAGGGATGGAAAATCACTCGCTCAGCTACTGAGCACCTGTAGTCTAGTAAGAATGGATACAAAGCAAGTAAAAAGGGTTAGAACTCAGTAAGTGTTCAGCTCTCTCCTCTGGCCCCAGCCCTGTCCCAACTCTGCTCTCTGCTATGTTTTACAGTGAGTGATCTTGGACCTTGAGTTTTATGAGTAGAGTATCAGGTATCAGGAGTATCAGGTGGAAGAGTGGTTATCCAAGGTGTAAAGAAGTGTATGATGTCAGACAAGCAGTTAAGGAAGGGAGATAAATGCAGTTTGGTCAACATGGGCTTCCTCTGACTCTCACTGTGAACTTCCCTTAACTGGAGAGTCAGGGCACCCAGTCTTGTACCAGGCTGCTTGAAAGGATCCAAAATTTGATTCAGCAGCTAGGAAACAAGTATTCAGAGCTGCTGAAATAGACCCCAGCTTCCATCCATGATAGACAGAGAGACACTGACACTAGTCAGATCCAGGACAGGATTTCTGTTGCTTGGTCTTACCATTGGACTGGAGCAGCTGAAGGGTATCTATCTGCCAAAAGACACCTTGTACAAGAAACGTTGTCTGGAATGATGTTGCATCATGAGGCATAGCACTTGGCTCGTCCTGGAGCTGTCACAGCTGCTGCAGTCCCTCAAAGAATGACAGACACAACCTGCACTCCCAAGTGCCTTTCCAAGGCTTACAAACTGCATGCTGGAATAATTTTCACTCAAGGGCCCATCTTGATGTCGTATCCTGCAATCTATTATACATTAAATTCCCTTGGCTATAGTCATGTTTAACCATCCTCACTAGCACATGGGACCTTGTGATTTGCCTGGCCACCTGAGTCCCCTCCATTCTTTGTTCTGGCACGTGGTAAATGGTAAGTAAATTCCAACGTGGGTAAGTGATGTTTCAGAGAAAGCGCTGTCTCCTTTCTCAGTGAAGTTTGATCATGTTCACCCTGTGTGGCTAAATTTGATGTATATCACCAGTATAATCATGATAATGCTTTGTGTTCTCAGCACAGTGAAATGATGCGTGATTAGTGTGATCAGTCACATCGTGGCCTGGTAAATCCTCGCCTGGAACCAAAACAGCATGAAAATAGGAGATAGTTTTTTCTCTTTGCTTCTCTCTACATAAAGGCAAGATGTTTTAAAAGGAAATATCTGGTTGTCTAAGTTCAGGAATAGAGAGAGTTGTGCTTTTATGCAAACGCCATTTTGGATTTGAATTTTAGGTGTTTTTTAAATGCTTAGATTTATAAATGCTTGACTATCATCTCTGTATGGCTGCTTCTCTTTAATTTCGTTTCTTCATGAGGAATTAATTTTATTCTAGCCTCATAAAATAGAACAGAGGAGGAGATTTCATTTAGCATCACAGTAGTATGATGGATATTTTTTTCTATTTTGATGTTACAGAATTCATAAAGAACTCCTGATATTTCTACCTGTAGTAGAAATCTTACTTGGCTGACATTTGGAATAGCACTGCTTCTACTTATTAGTGTTGTATGTTAACATACTCAGCCAAATAACTGTGATGGCAAAATACATCTGAGTGTTCTATGAAGTGAATATTGCAAGTTTTGCAAATATCATAAAAATTTATTCAAGACTTTTTATCTCTTAGATATTTATAGGTAGGTTTAAAAGGTATAATTTCATCAGATTTCTCTGTTTTCCAGTCAGTAAGCTCTTCAAGTGATGTCTCACTCCTCTAGTTTTAATTCTGGAAAGCAAAGGCAAACCAATCACCTCAATCTTATTATTCTATATATTTTGGTACATTGATGACAAGATGAGGAATTGAGTCAATTATAAGCTCCTTTTCTAAAGCAGATCTAGTGTTTGAGAAAGTTGCCAGAACTACAACCTGAAGATTTACAGTTCTCTTCTTATCACAAAAATGTCTTACATCTTTTGTCTTTGCTCGGCCTGGGTGGAGAAGACAGCCCAGGCTGAGGGTTCCAGTGTGGATGTAAGAAAGCAGCTACATGTTCCTGGTCCTGTCTTTAATCTGCTCTTTCTGTGTCCAAGTTGTTTGAGATTTGCTTTTGTGTCTCAGCCTGTTGCCTGCTCACTGTATGGGAACGGGTGATGGATAAGGAGCAGCTAGATTAGATGTGTGCAATGCTAGTATAATTAGTGATTAATACTGATGATAGGTTTTATCTCCACGGTCTGTTTAACTGCTCGAAGTCTTGTTTCTGAAATTGCTGGTAACAGTGTTGGCTCAGGTGGAGCTTTTTTTTTAATAGCATTCCAGCCAATATTAAGACACCCATTTCATCCTTCAGCTGGTAGTGGTCTATGTCACAAAAACTGGCGATTTCTGAAAAAACTGGAAATGGCCATCTAACCCTGGTGCTCACAAGGGCGCTCCAGCGCAGACTGGAATAACAGAGTGTCAGCAGGAGAGGTGGAAGTGCAGCACGGTGGTGCTCTCTCTCAGTGCCAAGGTGAGGCTGTGATGCTGCAGATGTGAGAGGGACAGGAGGAGTTGCAGGTTGCATGCAAGTAGCTGACTAACCTCTCCTGCTGAAATACCCAGGAGGCTAATCTTGTCCCTGAACAACACGGAGAACATCTCAGTGCACTACCTGTTCTTCCTGAGGAGGATGATAATCTGGGCCTGTGTATGCAGTGAAAGCTGCTCAGATAATGAAAATCCATAAGTTTATTAAATAGACAATTTCCCAGACTCAAGACTGATGCCCCAAATCTTAATCTGGCCACAATTTGTGTCAGTATCAGAGGATTTGTTTGTTAGAAGGAGCAAGTGAGCCTGGCAGGGTGGTTGGGAAAGGGAGGCGTGCAGCAGGAAGGAGCAGGGGGAGGAGTGAGGAGCCAAAGGTGTCCTGCCACAGCTCTGCACAGCTCCAGGAGTAGAGATGGCTCCACGTGGGAGCACAGTGCTCCCAGGCTTTGGAGTGGAACACAGAGCAGGTTCTTCAGACCCTGTGCTGCTGACTGAAGTTATTTCCTGTGATATCTTGGGGATAAGCCAGTCTGGGGAATGAGTGCCATGATTCCTTCTGGCTACCTTGCCCATCAGAAAAAGGAAGTTGAGGTTTGGTTTCCTCCAGAAGTTAAAAAAAACTCAAACACTTAACAAAACGGAACTGTTCCCAGCTCCATGCTTCTCTTCACTGTGGTTTTCACCATGCAAGCATTGACTTTGGTCTTTGCTTTTTACCAAAGCTTGATGGAGAATTTGTGATTGCTATGGTTTATGCTGCTCTTTTCTTAAGACAGTTTATTTACTTTATTTTGCTATGCAGCTGTAAATCACAACAGCATGATTTAATTCTGTGAAATCAGAGATCAGCACAAGTTGTTTTAGTTCTTTTAGACACATTCAGCCTGAGGTCAGATTTAGCTTGGCTTTCAGGTTGCTGAAATAAAGGGGTCTCGTGATTCATTGCAAAAATTAGAGATGATCCTGACATTTTAGTTCCTTAAATCTGGGGAGGAGGGGGATTTACTGCCTTCTGTTCAGCTTTACCCTTATAAGAACTTATTAAATTCATATGTCCACTGGAGTAGTTCATAATTTGCTTAGAATAAGACCCCTTTTACCCCTGTGTTTTCTATATCACTTCATAATTCTCAGAACTTTGAAAGAAAACACACAGGCGGAAAGTAATTGTTGGCATTTCCCCTTCTCCTAATCTCTCTCCTCTTCATTTACAGATACATGTAGAGCTATGTTGGAACTTTTTAAAATGTATTTTTACTTCATCATGGAGCTGCCCTAACTCAAAAGGTATATTGATAGTTTCAAGAAAACCCGCTAACATCTCTTATGACCGGGGAGTAGGTAAATTCATAAAATGAAAATTTGACTCTCTCCTGTTAATCTCACCTATCTAAAAATATTCTAGCAGTTCATCTGAATTGCAAATTTAAAATTCATATATGTTTGTAGTTGTAAGATATGTTATACTAAAACTGTGTAAAAATGAAACTTGGAAACTGTGATTTGAGTGTAGGATCCTGGTCTGTCAGCAGTCTGTGCCAGCCTTGAGGAGGTATAAGTGACCTCTGGCAGCTGAGGAGGGGCAGTGGGAGCTGTTTGTCCAGTGCACGTGGTACTCCTTGGACTTTGGACTGCTCTGACATGGGGCCTCAGGGAAGTAGCTTTGCCTTAGGGAGGTTTATCTTTTCACAAGGAACACAGCCAGGACTTCTTTCAATCAGGAATTTTCCCACATAAGAAATTAACTTGCTGAGGGAATCCCATGTTTTACTTTTTTCTTTTTCTCTGTGAGGGAAATAATGATCTGACATCTCTTAATTGCACTGACATCAAGTGTTTAAAGCAGCTCTGGAAACATCTGATAAAACCCAGCACACCAAAAGGGTGTTAATAATAACTTTAATATTATCATCATTAATAACTTGACTTAGTAAGCCTTGCACTACTAAAACAAAGCTTTCTCCATTCTTTTACATAATATTTTATTGGTGAATCAGAAGCTATTGTGGTCTCTTCCTTTCTGAAAGTCTCACATGCATCACTGTGCCCCGAGCTATAACAAGCAGGTTTTATCTTATTGGGTACGTTCTGCAATGCAGCCCAGCATCTTGGTAACATCTATTGCACTTACTTAACCCTTTCCAAATGTCCTCATAGGTATGAACTCCACTACCCGTTCTTACTGTCCTCAGAATGTGAATACCAACTTTTTTTACACCCTCTGGCTACTCATTGTGTAGCCTGTAGCAGGCTTTCCCCTGGAAGAAGAAAACTTCTTGGCCACAGTAGGGTTTGCTCCTGAAGTTTGTACTAATTTCCTCATACTGTCTTCCCTGCTGAGAGTCTCTGCTATTCCCAGCCTACTTCACACATTTCCAAAGTGAGCTACCTGCTCCAAGTCTGTGTTTTTTGGAGGGCAGTGTCCCAAAGGTGCTGCCCAAGGATGGCAGTGGGATGGATTAAGAAGGCAGAATGTCAGTATTAAAACAAAGGGTTGGATGAATGAGGCTTTCTGACCTCTAGGACCACTCATTATGATGCTTGATGAAAATAGAAGGCTCAGAAATACAAAGACTGGATGGGAGGACTAATTAAAAGGTGTGGAAAAGAGAAGAACAGCAGCTCAGAAATGAAAGGAGACTTTTGTCATAGTAAATAAGACTGAAGAAGTGGATATTTAGTCAGCTCTAGTTCTTCTTCTTAATGTCATCCAAACATTTAAAAAAAATTATTTACTCTTCCTCTTCATTCGTATTTCTTTGTTGCTCGTAAAGACCCCTGTGCCAAACCTTATGCAGTAGAGGTTAAGTCCTTTTACCTTCAAGGTAAAAGGATATTTCCTTGTTGTATCAAGAGAAGTGTCGAAATAGCTCTTTCCTTCCTCTGGATGATAAAGCATATTGTATGGTGCTTGAACATTAATAGACTATTATGATGACTTGTTCATGTCTCCTAACAGCTGACTGTCTCAACTATGTATGGTTTCTGTGGACAATACAGTCTTTGGGAGGAAGAAAAATCACAAAATGGGCTGTCTTTCTGTGGAAATGTTTTTGCTTCTGCAGATGGCAAGGGAAAATAGATGTTTCTGGAAAATAAGACTCGTTCTTGCTGTGTTATGGATACTTTAGGTAGTATTACTAGTTTATATCAGGTAATCCAAGAATACCCCATCTTCTTTAGGGCAAGGTTTGCAAGAAATACTATCTGTTGTAAGATCACCTGATACTCTTGGAAAAACAGGCAAGTAATGGCCCACTATTTTTCCTTTGCTTTGCCTAGATGTTTCATTAGACCATTATGGCTACACCAATTTGATGCCTTCAATACCTCTCAATCTTGTTTTCATTTAATGTTTCTCAGTTATTGATGTTATGATATTATCTGTTAGCATGGGACTATTGCATACTGTCAGCTTTATGACTGTTACATGCTATCACTAAATGTCTCACAGAGGTGTATCCTCTTATTTCTGAAAAGTTACATTATTGAGTCTGAGCATCAGATCAGTCTTTTTTTTCTTTTTTTTTCTATCTTTATTCCCTGTGTGTTCTCTTAAATGTTTCCTTGAGTTCTTTAGTGTTTGTGCCTGCTTTGTATATCTAGACTGTGTCCATCAACCCTAGCTACCCATGGAAGAGAGGGCAATGGATTGAGTGCAGGTCATGAAGGCAGAAAATGCCCAGAAACCAATTTTCCCTGTGAAATCAGATGAGCTACCACAGGTACAGGAGCTACTTTAAAACATGGGAACATGGTCAAGCAGAGCAAAGCCTGCTCTCTTCCTCCTTGATCCCAAACAATTTATTTCCCTTTTCTGGAGGAGTGGAAACACCTCTCCAGGGTGTGCTGAAAATTATCAGCAAAACGAGCATCTCTGGTGTCTCACAGAAATGGATGCACTGAGATGTAGAGTGAGTGGGAAAGCTGGAAGCAAATGCCAATCCTAGTTTGCCCAGAGAAGTTCTATGCCATTGGAACAGTCTGGGGAAGGGGGAAGGAAAGCAACCTTTTTGGTGGGGCTGAAAAGCAAAGAAGTTTTTGCAGATGCATGGCCAGCCCAGGGCTCAACAGGGCGGTGCGTATTGTAGAGGATACAAGCGGATCCCGAGTTATTTTGAAAAGAGCATCAATAAGCATACCATTAGCTTGAAATTGAGGTGGTTTGTTTTTTTTAATAGTGGTTCAGGCAATGTGTACCATAGCAGCCTTTTTCCATTGTAGAGATGCAATGAGAAATGTCAGTCAACTTCTCCTATTAACAATATTTTTTAGAACCCTTTTCCACCTTGGCTGCTGTGTTGTGCCTGCAGCTCAGTAATTCACTTGTCCTCCCTCTGTCACACATTTCTAAATGCTACATCCATATGGACTTCCATTCCCTAGATTCATTATAGAAATGTCTATGCAATTAAACAATTCATATTCTCATTAATCTAGTTTATCAAAGAAGATTTTATGGCCATTAAATTCACTAACAAAAAATGCGTAATTTTAGAGACAGCTCCTGTGCAATATCTCACACTATGAAAAGTGTCATAGACAGGTGCTGCATTTCATATAATGAGCAAAAACTTCTGTGAAATCTTTGCAAATCCCATTTCAAAACTGGGTCTTAAAAAATCTTGGTCATCATAACTTAAAATTCAAATCAACTCTATGAATCCTGCTTCTATTTATTTTTCCCCTCAACAATCATCTTTCTACCCACCAGCTGATGCCTGTGCTTGGTCATCTCTGCTCAGAGATGACCTGCCCCCCAAGGTTTCCTCACCCACACTGCTGTGAGTGCCCCCAGAACTGCAGCAAATAGGAAAAGCTGCAAGGAAACAACACCTTGTTAAATATTTAGGTGTCCATTCTATGATTATGTGAGTCTTTCTGTTTCTCATGTTATGTTTGCTTTGCTTGAAAACTGTTTTTCAGGTATTTCCAGGGGCACTCACATCTCTTCTATCCCATCTGGTGGCATAACCTCGCCCCTGCCTGTTGTCTGGGATACACTGCACACTCCCTTCCCAATAATTTAAATCTCTTCCTTCTATAATCATAGTAGTTAAGTCTTTGTTTGGCCTGTGCTTGTGTTGAGGATTCTGTGCTGGTTTTGAAACGTGTCACAGCCAGGGAATCCCAATGGAATTGAGCAGTTTAAATGCAAGCTATTTTATGGGGAATTTTCAGCTGACATGTCGATAAGACTTTGCCAGCTGGAGTCCAAAGGCTGCTCCTCATTTCCTGGCAATAAAGGCCATTGCACCCACCTTCATCTTTCTTGGCGAGCATGAAAGGACTGGGAGAGGAGAAGCTGTTCCCCTCTCTCACTGGGAGTGGAGGCACCGTGTGCTGCCTAAGTGATGCCAATGCTCTCTGCTTTAACTGGCTCTGTGTTGAGCACTGCATGTCTTTGTGCATCTGAAAAATTATATGACAGGTTACAGATTATTCTAATCTGCTCTGCTACTCTTCTACTAGCTGAGAAGGGAGTGCCTACCATATGTGCTGTCTTATCCTAGCTAGTGTGTCCAACCTTGTTTATCCATCGCCTTCACACCTTATGTTATTCCCTGGATCTAAACTGGTTTACTGTTAACTGTTTACAGTGATTTGAACAAGATAGACTTGTCAAACAGATAGGAGAAAAGGTTTAATTGCTTATTTCTCCTGGTCTCCTGGGGCTGGATCTGTAGGATTCCATTAAAGTGATTAAGGAGAGAGGCAAATGGCACATGTAAGCTGACTTGATTCCTGGCTTTCCCAGCAATTGCTCATGTTGCAAGTTGACACCACTGAATGTCCCAGCTTTCATCCTTTCCTGTCCCATTTTTTTTTTTGTCAGCAGTAGAGATGGATAGAAGGGATGAGTTGTGTTTGAGAATTACAGATTCAAAAGGCTTTTGTGCAGAGAATTGTCTGCTGCATTGCTGATGTTTGGAATACTTTTTGTACTTTTTTTACTGTTACAGAAAGCATTTTACCCTGCAATATCATCCCACATCTTCCTCCATAAGATCTTGTGAAAAATGTACATAAACAGACTTTGTCTTAGCGGTCAGGCATTCCTTCCTTAGAAACCTGGCAGGATGGAGTACAACACGTGCAGCCTGTGCAGGGCAGGGTGTACTTAGGTTTTGGAATGAGTCACAAAGCCTGATTTAAGGAATTCATGTTTAGTAATGTGACAGCTGTGATGATGGGTGTGCAGCAAGGGAACAGCTAAGGGACATGTTAAATCACACGGGGAAAAGCAGATCTTGGCTGCAGAGAAGTGTGTTGGCTTTCACCCATTTTGATGAAATGAAAGCTGTGTTGACCTGTTACATTTGTTCAACACTAGATTCATAGTTGGTGAATCAGTACTGTAGATTTAGAGTCAATGAGGCAATTCACAGTTATATCTGAAGATCTTGGAAAGAGGAGGGGACAAGAGTAATGTGGATGAATGACACGGTGAGAACCTTTTTTTTAAAAATGTCGTAGTTGAATTGATTTGTGCAGTAAATTACATTAACCAGCAAAATTGGCATCATGCAGCTTTCCCTTTTGAGGAAAGCTGAGGAAACAAGCAAGGTGAGAAATCTGAACAAATAGCTCTTCTACCCAGTCTTGTGTCTGGTACTGATGCTTTCTGTCCTGTATACTCTACTATTTGATTTATGGTGTTTTGCAGTCACTTTCTGAAGCGCATAAAGGGTCAGACAGGTAATCTTCCATATCTCGTTTTCTTCTACACTGGTAAAACTGTTGTTCCAGTTGTTTTTCTTGTCTGCTTATTGTGAGTTAGTGATTCTGGACTGGAAAATTCTGATGCTGGGCCTGAATTTGAAGTTCATAATTAAGCTTTTTTATTTTTATGCTGCTACTCAGATGCCCTGATGTTATAATGAAGTTGCACAAATGCTGTGTATCCTGACTGCCCAAGAAGAAGAATTACATTTGTGTGAACTTCTTATGGACCCATAAAGGAAGTTCAGAATTACTATCTCTTGTGTCCTTGACTTGTTGTTTCAATGTAGCTTTCTTACTTCATCCATAATCAGATACAGATAGATGAACTGTGTCTAAATTTGATGCCACACTGGGTTCAACTTGGGCTCTCTGGCACTATGCTAGTGCGGAAACCACTCACCACTGGAAGTAGCCAGGTCAAAATATGCTTGGGCACATTTTCTCCCTCTGAAAACCCTGCAGATATTCCTCCAGTGACTACAAAGGCACGTTACCCAGGTGTGTCTTTACCCTGCTTAGGTATAGCAGAATATAAAACCCAAGGTGGAACTAAAGAATGCTATTGCACTACAGAAGGTATTCCAGGTTTCCTGGTCAAAAGTTCCTATGGGGCCTGCCTGTACTTTGCAACCAAACTGGGGCTTTCTGCTGAGCCCCAGCCCACAGGAAGAGTAGAGCACGCTGAGGCAGTGTGTGCACACAGCCTGTGAGAAAAGCACGTACAGGAATGTAATTAGCTCATGAAAATATTTGCCACCAGTACAACATGATGCTTCTCATACTAGACTATGATAGGAGGCTGAATGCTGGAGTTTAAAAAAAACAAACAAAGATAAAAACCCAACTAGCTTGTTTCAAGTAGGTTTAATGAAAAATTAAGGTAAAGCCTAAGAGGAATAGAACAGTTATAATGTTTTATGTATTCTTTGATTCATCTCAGCCCTGAGAAATTAACCCATTCTTGGCAGTGGTTAACAGGAAAGTCTTGGTATTTCTTTTTAATAGATGGGGGAATAGTAGTTTGAAGCTGTCTTTTTTTTCTCAGTCATTGGTGGAAGTAAAAAGGTTGCTTTTCTTCCTGGTTAACTTTTTTGTTTCTTTTTCCTGTCTTCATGTATGTTTTGTGGTTTTTCTGTGCTTTTTTTGGTGTAGCTTTGAAAATTTCAGTGTCTCAAGGAAGAAATATTTGGTCAAATCCTGTCCTTAGTTACACATGGGGAAGAAAGTCAGAGAAATGTACTGACTTTGCTGATATAAAGCTGGATGTTCATTGAAGTAACCCAGTACAAATCAACAGAAATTTATTCTGATCTCTTTGCTCCTTTTTAAATTGACTTGTCTAATTATGAGGCAACATGACTAAAACGCAGCTCTTTGTTTCCAATTGCTTTCAATTCAAGGCAGAGGATCCAGCCCCTTCCAAAGCGGGGTGACCAAAGCAGCGTTTGGTAAAATGGTCAAAACCGTGGTATAAAACCTAAAACCACTGCAGCATTATGCACTGGCTTTGCAAAACTATCCTTTCTGTTGGTCCGAACGTTTGGCTGGGGATCCTTAAACCCCAGAGCAGAGTCTCGAACGCCCCTGCCTTTGCTTTGTCGGTGTGAGGCGTCGGCAGCGGGCTGCGTGCAGCGCGGCGTTTCCAGCGGGCTGCTGCGGCTCTGCCTCGCTCTTTGACCCCGCTCCTCCTGGGAACCCGCTGCCGGGCGCTCGCCAGCCGCGTCCCTCAGCCCCGCGCCGCTCTGTCTTCTCGCCCGCAGACAAGAAAAAGGCAGGCAAATTCCAGCCTTTCAAGAAGCTCTTCGGCAAGAGGAAGAAGAGAGAGCCCGCCTCAGAGTGTGAGGAGCCCAGACTGAAGCCCAGCCACTCCTTCGGCAACATCTGCAGCGGCGCCTTCTCCTCGGATGACGAGCCGACCGGCGGGCTGAGGTGAGTGCGCCGCACCCGCTGCCAGCCCCGGCACACGCAGCGCTTGCTCCCCCCGCTTCTCATGGAACTAAATTTGAATTCTCCCTCTGCTGAGTGGCAGCAATCTGTACGTTGCCTGTTACGAAGCGTGTGCATCTCTCCTGGCTCTGGACGTGACACCTGCTGCTTTAGACCTCAAAATCTCGCTACTTAAGGGGCACGTGTGCTGCTCTGCAAATAAGAGATCACAGGGGGAAGCAGAAATGAATTTGAATCCAGATTTGTGATTTAACGGGTGAACACCTGAGCAGAGGTATTAATGCAATCCCTGTTTTTAAAACTAGGAAAAGAGAAACTTTAACTGGCTGTTTATAGGTACTTTATTGCATACTTTTCCCTGCAAGGTGGTATCTTTGGATTGGGACAGACACGTCCTTTTTCACTCTATCCCAAATAATTTTTGCATTGTAATTGGGGTCAACAAACAGGCTGCTTTTATTTTGAACCAATTTGAATGTAGAGTAGAAGGAAGAGAGGGGGGTGAGGCACCTGAAAATCAGATCAATGACAACAGAGGATGACAGAAGGACAGCATGAGAATTTTGTGTGGGGATGGTGGGAGTAAGAAACTGTACAGAGGAAACAAGTCAGCAATGTCTAACTAAGAACAGGGAAAAAAACTCCAAACCAAAAAAGCCTAAGAAAAAAAACCCTTACACCAATAGCAACAAAGCCCCAAGACCAGATGCACAAATTACTAGACGCGGTAAGTAATACTTATTTCATTTTCCAACTGCTCCTCTCAGAGAAGTTAGCTGACTCCTGATCAAAGCCTGCTGTTTTGGAAGTAAAGGAACTGTTTGCACTGGGAAGTGTATCTGAAAGTGTAACAAAAAAATCTGAAATGGTATAAAAAACATTCCAAATTCTTCTTCTCAAGAAGGAAATATATATCAAAACCGTCACCCTGAACAGTATTTCTAATGGTGCCAATGAAAATAGGATTTTAACAATTATTTATTTGGGAGATTTTCTAACTTCCAGGGTTTTATTCCATTGTGTGAAATTCCTAGGTTTCCTTTTGGTTTCTGTGGTGTAATATTGTACACCTCTTTTGCTTGTCCCAGCTTTTTCAGAAAATCAGTGCTGGGCATAGCCACACTGCAGCTGGAGGTGTGACTGACCACTGTTGAGATGCATTACCTGAGTGCACCATGCCAAGCCACTGCAGGAGGGTTCAGTGCCTTTTCCCTCACAAGCAAGCTATTCTTGTTATCAGGGATTTCCCATTTGGCAGAGCTGAAAATGCAGTGCTGCACCCAGAAACAAACAGTGATATGGGAACTTGTCCTGGTCCTCAACAGGGACATGAAGGTGTGGCAGGCCTTGTTTGAGACTGTTAAATGTTTGCATTTTTAAACATATTAACTTTTCTAATTAAGCAAAATTTAAACAAAGGCGTTGAAAGTTAGCTTCTGGTGGAAAAACCAGGCTGTACAATTTAAATCAGAGGGCATTAGTAAATGTGAAGGGTCCCATGTCTCATCTCAAGTGGAACATTTCTTTCTGTGATTCTTGAGAGGTTTTAATTACCCTGCTAGAAATACTCAGTCAAAGCTCTGTTTTTCCTGTCGTGCTTCATGGTGCACATATGGGTGGGATTTGATGATAATTTTCAGTTTGCTGGTAGTTTTTACCATGTCACTTATTTTACAGCAAGCATAAATGTTCAGTGCAGTGCATTTGATTGCGTTGGCAGCTTAGTTTTGCCACTCTAGTCTGTTTTCAACATGTCTTCCATCTATTATATTTTTTAGCCTTTGCTGTAATTTCAAACATTTATGGATTGAATGCAGAGATAGGCTAACTAAAATAATAGACATAGTCGTTTACAAGTTGTCTAACAGTAAATGCATCGACGTATTTTCCACTATCTATACAGAAATAACTAGAGCAAATACAAATAACTAGTAGTATATTTACACAAGCAAATTCCTGAGAAGTTTTATAAAACCATTTGCTTCAAATTCTTCTAGAATGCACAACAACCGTATATTAGAAAAAGCTTAATAGAAGTTCTAATTTTGCAATTAAAGCTCAGGGATGTTCCCACTCCTTTAATAAGCTGTATTTCTTCTTCAGCCTGCATGTACATGAATTTGTTATCTACAGATGTGTCCTGGGCACATTTAGCTTTGTTTTGGAGAGAGGAGATAGTTGTTTTGAAAATATATTAAGGGAGGAATCTGTTTCAGGAAGGTAGAGACAAGCAAAGTTGATGAGTGTGGGCTAAAGAAGACATCTGTATTGCTTCCAAGACCTGGGCTAGTATTTCACCGAGCGCTGTATTGGCTTTCAAGCCTGCTCACAGCTAACACCTGAGTCTCTAATGGAGGCTGTGCTGACTGGGTGATGCAGACGTGCCCGGAGCAATTAGGTAATCTACATGTGGTGTAGATTGACTAGCTGAGTTGGAAGCAGCCTGAGAGATCTTCCTGTCCATCCTTTCTTACATCCTGGGTTCATCACATGCAAATAACTTGCTTGGTATCCTGATGTATGCACACTTCAAACTCTTTATTCATCTACGTTGTTTTGCAATACCCAGGTGGGAGGTTTCCTGCTGCAGTTTGTCTTTCTCTGCCTTGTGAAAGACTGGAATTCCTTTTCCTGTTTCTGCATTGCCCTTCTTGAGTCTACAAAGTTAAAACTGTACTCATTAACTTTCTGTCCTAACCATAAGGGCTGGGAGATAGAAGTACTTATTACAAGAAAGATCCCCAAGTTTGTGGAGCTTCACTGAAGTCTCCAGAAGCTTCTGTTCTGAGGCTATAATTTGGCACGTTATTTGCCACCGTTGACAAATACTCAACTTCTGAGCAAGCATTGTGAAGATAGACCTAAAGGTGTACCTGTGCAGTACCCTACTAAAGTTTGTCATTCTGGCTTGATGTGCAGAGGGAGTGGGAATTTAAACTTCTCTTATTGGGGGTACAGTAGAGTACCTTTCCTTAGGCTGAATGCAGTATTCCAAAGGACCTGGAATTAGACCTGCCAGGTGTTTAGGACTCAAGAGTGACAGCACTGACCTTCCAGGAAAAAGTCTCTTAGCAAACTTCAGTGTCTTGACAGTGCCTGCCCCAAAATGGGACCCCTTTACTTGCAGCATTGGGCAGTTCTGTGTGAAGCAATCTAGATCAACAGTATAAAGTGATCTGTCTACCCACTTGGAGTTTCAAAGACATCCCAAGAATTTTTCTCTCTGTTACATCCAGTTTTCATACACTGGGTATCTTTTTTGCTGCTTATTAACAGTATTTCTGCAATTGGCATTTGTCAGTCCTAATTTCCTCTCTACGTGCCTTATTTTGAGTGCCTTCTTGAGTCCAGTGCAAGTGCCTTGTTGCTGTGGTATTTGGTGTCCACCTTGTTCTGAAGACTTCATCTTATCAGAGCTCTGATTTAAGCAAGTATCTCTTCAAGCCCAAACAGAGCAAAGCAACATAGGGACATTGTAAGAAGTTTTGTTTTAGAAAAAAAACAAGCTTGGATTTTCCTTACTTGTGTCAGCTGACATGCATGCACCTGGAAAAAGTTTCTTATTTCTGGGTTATGAACTGTGTTGAGGATGTTCCAGGACAGAAAAGATTATGGCTGCAGTTTTCTGTTTGCATGGATTTTTAAAAATTAATTTTATTACAGGTTTTGGTGAAATTAAAGTTGTTTCTCCCTTTTAGTAATTTATGTTGCAGCCAAGTAGCACAGAAATAGGAGCCACAACCACCCTACGAATGGCCATTTCTGACGTGTACTCAGCTGCACGTGGCCAGAGCAGAGAAGTAGGGAAAGCCTTCCTGAAGTGGTTCCTGGTGTCTTGAGAGAACATAAGGCTAACATCACACTCAGTATTTCTGCTGACCTTAGCTTTTCTTGACACCTCAACTCTTGACTTCCCCCCTTCTATTACAAACTTGGTGAAGTCTTTGTGCTCCAGAAGTTTTCTTCTCAAGCGTATGATCTAGGACTTTTTACTACTTGCTCCACTTCTATCACTTAGTAGAAATTTGCAATAAATGCCATTAGCTTGCCTTTTGTTTCTCCAGCTGCTACTTGAGTGCTTAGACACCTGTGGTTTGCATATGGTCCTGAGAGCCCTTCAGCAGAGTGTACTTCTGCAAGTTCTGACTTTTTATATCAGGTGCTGCTCTGTTTCTCCTTTTTAACTTGACTTTTGTCCTCAGCCCTGACTGTGACCAGATTCATTTTCATCTCAGTAATCCCAGAACCATTTTCACTCTGGTCTTCACTTAGGCTGTCTTGCTGTATTCTCCCTGGAAGGTTAGGTCACTGTCCAGTTTTCCTCTCCCTTGCCTTCTTTTTGGATGTTTTTGTTGCACTCCCCCTCCTAATCATCATATACTTTATTTCCTTCCAGATTCTGCATGACAACTGTAATTATCAGCAGCTAGTGAGGTCTAGGGCTGGGCTCTGAGCAAAATAGATTTGTCACCTGTAATATAATGTACTGTCTTACTTCCTCTTCCCTTCCCTCCTTATCTGTTAAATGCAGTTTCTATATAACACTTATTCCTTCCAAGGCTAATGTAGACTTTTCACTTCCTTTTCTGTACAGTTTGCAGTATTTCAGGGCAAATTTTGGGTAAACATATGCTGCTATTTGACAAAATAGTGTCACGTGCAGTGGATTGTCAAGTCAAATGTGAAAACTGGACCATTTAGAGCTCTGTTCCTTTTACTAGTCTGCATATTTTTATGCTAGCTGGTGAATTCACATCCTCGAGCTGCTTTAGGATTCACTTGCAGGATTACTGTAAACCAGGGTGATGCTTTCCTTTGCACATGCTGACACTTTCTGAGGTTAGGCAATTTAGAGAATAATTACATAAAATTCATGTGTTGAGCACTATGTAGTCCCAGCTGATTACCTTCTTATCAATCAGCAGCAAAGGCAGGGCCACTCCCTCAGGGAAGGCAAGCAGGAGACCAAGGGGATCCCACAGCAGAAGCGGTCCATGATCATGCTGCAGGTCCACAGCTGGGAAGCAGGGCCAAGGATAAGACAGGAAAATGGTCTGCAAACTGAGCTCTGGATCAAGGCTCTTCATGGCCAGGCACAGTTTTGTCTGAGCTGGAGACCAGCACTTTTCCACATGGCTCAGGCAGGGACTTAAGCTTCAAGTGTGACCTTGAATAGAACTCCTGGACTCATGTGTGCAGGTCAAGCCTTCAGATGGGGCTGATCAGGGGCATTAGAGCTTGTTAGTGCACTCAGGGCCTTGATACTTCCCATGGTTAATTTTTATGCCCCTAATTATAATAATTTAAATTATATTATTAGCGTGATGCATCAGCTACTTAAGGCTAGGCTTGATCTCTACTTCTAAGAAAAATAAAACCGCGGTAAATTCATAAGTTCCCTTGATGACACCAGACTGATTAAGATAATGCTGTGTGATATCTTTGAAAAGAGCAGGGCTACTCTGAGCGTGGCTGCACAATTGATTGCTGGCATCTGTGGGACTCAAATGGGTCAAAGCAGAGGGACTGTGCAGTTTTCCCAGAGTTAGTGTCCTGGAATTCAATGGTTCCCAAAGGCAATATGAATATATATTTAGAATCAATGCAGAAGTGATCTCTAAGTTTATTTTATGAAAAAGATTCCCTGTTGAAAAAGTCTCTCTTTCGTCTGTTAAGATTGTGAGGGCCATGTTTGTGGGTTTGTTAATGCAGTGAAGTCGTGCTGTCTGAGTAGAGTTCTAACTCAGAATCATGTTGCAGCATGAACAGTATTCACCATCCAGGCTTGAGTTAGAGCCAAAACTCTCCTTCCAGCAGACGAAAAAGAGGACACTAAAAATATAGCTCAGAATAACAATCCATTTTCCTCTATTGCAGTATTAATGTATCTCTGGAATGATTAGAAAATGCAATTTATGTTTTTTCATCTCTAGCTGCCCTGGAGACATTCATGGGAGATGCAAAATGTTGAATCAGATTTCTTTTTTAAAACAAAACATTAAGTAGAGGCAACCTATCACTGCACTTGTCATTTCCCTCAGGCAATATTCTGGGAAGTGGTTCTCAGTTTCCTTTGAAGAGATTATAGGAAGGGTCAATAACTGGCTAAACCAAATTCATTCTTGCTTTGCATGCTTTTTAAATTTTTTATTGTTTAAAAATGGCTTTATGTTAAAGAGTTGACTTTGATCTTTAATGATTACAGAATTGGTTTCTAATGGAAATCTAAAAGAGTGAAAGTCATGAGACACTGGGTTTTTTGGAGTCGGTCTCTACAAACATAAAAGAACAGAACAACTCATTCTTTCTCTTTATTTTCCAGTTTCTATTTCTAACTCTTTAATATCAGAGTGGGAGGAACATTTATGACACACCAAAGAGGCAACCGGTGGTGTGAGATTTCTGTACTTAAGTAATGCACCAGCATGGGATTATATAAGACCTGAGGTATCAGTATTCCTTTCTGGAAAAGCTTCCCCTTTATTTAAAGGACCACATATTTGTCTTTAAGATGAGAAATAGCTCTGGAGAAAGATGGGGTCTAAAAACTTCATAGCCACCAGTGCCAATACAATAACATTGTACTCTGAGCAAAAGTGTCCCTGTACATGCTCTTAAGCTAAGATGTAGTTAAGGGTGCAGTCCCACAGCAGTAAATGTTGATTGATGTCTGACTCTTTCCAACAGCTCTCTACATGTGCAGCTAGCACAGAAACTTGTGTCAGGATTTGCTCAGCTGAACCAGGAATTTTTGTGCATTTTTGAGTTCTGATGTTTTGGAGGGACTTTTGGGCTTGTTTGTTTGTTTGTTTTTTGTTTTGTTTTGTTTTGGTTTTTTTTTGTACTTGGTTATTCTAGTTACCAGAAAATTTCTCTGAATTGTTTCATGTGAACAGTGACCACTAATAAGACACAAAAGAGGTGATGGGAACACATGGAGAGGAGGATAAAGAGGGTGTGATACCTCACCCAGTCCTGATTTGAGGTACCTAGAACTGATGGAAAATTGCATCCTAAATAGTTCTCTAGCAGTGGATGGCTGAGGAAAAGTCCAAAGAGGGTCTCTGTTTGCTGCATTTCATAGGAGAGGAGTAAGACTTTTCCTGTAGACTCAGGTCCCATTCTACTGTGAGAGATTTGTTTCACATTTCCTAGTTTCTTAGCACACAGAGACACCTCAGCAAGAGTGGATAAAGGAAAAAGATAAAGAGCAAATGGAATTTAACTTTGCTCTCAGTATGAAAAAATTACTTTTGAAAATTTGTGTATTGCAATTGAAACTGGAACATGATATTTGGGTTGCAAGGCATCTTCAGAGAGAACACTTTTGAGGATTTGTTAAAAGTGCTTTGTATTTTGATATAGCACATCCATAATTCATGTAATTTAGTCAGGTTTCTGAAAGTGAGTCAGATGATGATTCAACTATTTTCAGCACAAACAGCCTCTGAAGTGTCATCACTGGAATTATCAACAGAAGTGCTCATAGACTGATGACCTGTTTTCCTACATCCTTGGAAGTGATACAGAAGTCTGAAACTGTAATACCTTCAGCCATGGCTATGACTGTAGCCCATATCTCTGTCATGCTGTGAATTTGTTGAAATCCACTCCTGATACTGACTTGCCTTTTAATTGAAGGGAGAACAGTCTGTAAATATGGGTTGTGAGGATGTTATTGTATAAAGACTTCTGAGAAAACCTTCAGAGATGGGTAGTAGCAAAGGAAACTCAATTATTCACACTGTATTATGACTTAAAAGAAACTCAGTTTTTCCAAAAGTAGAACATGAGCAAAGTGAAAAAAAGCAACAGGAGAAGGACCTTTGTGATATAATCTGTCAAATTCACAACTGGGAAAATGTGAAAGGATTGTGGGCTCCAAGGGAGTAAAATAAGAGACTTTTCAGA
>WAAG01016320.1:0-21481 GCA_013390105.1 Tichodroma muraria
TTTGTTGGGTTTTTTTTTCCCCATGAATTAAAAAACAGTTGGGGGTGAAATGAAATTCTTCACCTGCTGCTCCCTGCTCCCCTTGGCACCCTCCAAGCAGCACCTGGTGACCCTTCCAGCAGGGCCTGGATTTGCTACAAACACAAACCAGACGTTTTCAAAATAGAGTCATGGAACCATGGAATGGTTGGGTGGGAAGGGATCCTAAAGCCCATCCCATTCCAAGCCCCTGCCATGGTCAGGGCACTTCCACTGGCCCAGTTGCTCAGAACATGTGGCTCATCCAGAGCCAGCTGGGGCTGAGTGACTCTGAGGAGGGGAGGGAAATGGGAATACAGCTTCCAACCATTATATACAACCCCAGATCCAGGGTGTCATCCTCTCCTCCATCTAAAAATGGCCAAAGTCCTTTAAATGCTGGGAAAGCCTTTCCCTTCTACCACCCTGGGAAAACCTTTCCCCTCTACCAGACTGCCTTTGAAACATAACAACAAAAACCCCAAACCCTGAGCTCCTTTTTACCAGGCCCACGTGTAATCAGTGTTCCAAAATTCCATGACCCACCAATAAATATCCTTAGAGGAGCTCTGTGCCTGTTTTTGGGCTCCGAGGAGGGTCCAGCAGAGCTCCCTGCCCACCACAGCCATGATTTCCTGCTCCGCTCCACACAATCCCTCTGTCCCCACTGCCCAAATTGCCGGAATAAAGGTTTGACTGGCACGAGCAGGGAGCTGCAAGGGCTGCTCCACGCTGGCACCACATGGCAGCCATGCCTCAGGCTTCTCATTAATGCTTAATGAAGAGCTCTAATGAAGCTTGAGGAGTTGGAACTGGAAGGGCACCACCTGGATTAGCAGACACCATGCTGGGTATTCCGAGGGCCCAGCTCCAAGGAGCTGCCAGGATGAGGGGATGCAGCTGCACTGGAGGACAAGGGGAGGATCTCCCCACATCCATGCTCACATCCTTTCACACAATCCCTTCTGGATGCACTTCCGAGGACAGCCAGGAGCCTGTGGGAATGGCAGTGGCACAGCGGCTGCTCCCAGCATCACGTGGGGAGCAAGGACAAGGGTGCTCCAGTGGCCTTTATAAAATCATGGAATGGTTTGGGTGGGAAGGGACCTAAAAGCTCATCCAGTGCCACGCCTGCCATGGGCAGGGACACCTCCCACTGTCCCAGGCTGCTCCAAGCCCCAATGTCCAGCCTGGCCTTGGGCACTGCCAGGGATCCAGGGACAGCCACAGCTGCTCTGGGCACCCTGTGCCAGGGCCTGCCCACCCTCCCAGGGAACAATTCCTTCCCAATATCCCATCTGTCCCTTCCCTCTGGCAGTGGGAAGCCATTCTCTGTGTCCTGTCCCTCCATCCCTTGTCCCCGGTCCCTCCCCAGCTCTCCTGGAGCCCCTTTAGGCCCTGGCAGGGGCTCTGAGCTCTCCCTGGAGCCTTCTCTTCTCCAGATGAACACCCCCAGCTCTCCCAGCCTGGCTCCAAAGCAGAGGGGCTCCAGCCCTGTGGCCTCCTCTGGACTCTCTCCAGCAGCTCCAGGTCCCTCCTGTGCTGGGTCCCAGGGCTGGGGCAGCTCTGCAGGTGGGGCAGAGGGGCAGAATCCCCCCTTCCCCTGCTGCCCACGCAGGGGGCTCAGCCCTGGGCACCCCAGGGGGTTCAGGCTTGGGCAGGTCCAGCCCTCACCCACTGGCATCCCAAGTCCTTCTCCCAGAGGTTCTCTCCAGCCATTCCTGGCTCCTTGTGGATTGCCCCAGTCAGGGACAGGATTTGCTCTGTGGCAGAGCAGAAGGACAAGTCCTCCCAGGGGGAAGGGGGCTATGGAGCAGGCACAGAACATTTGCTGCCCTGGGAGCAAATGCTGCTTTTTCTGTGACCTGCATTTGTCCCAGAGAAGGGCCCTTGGGAGGCGCAAGGGGATCTCTGCTGAGGATCTCCTGCCTGGGTGATCAGTACCTTCCACCTCCTGCGTGTCCAGACTCTGGCTTTTCCTACCACCTCAATTTATTTGTGGGCTCAACTTCCTTTCCTGAGTTATCCCCCACACCACACCTTCCCCCACAGCGTTTATTCCTCTGGACAAATCTGCCCCAATAAAAGCAGCAGTCGGAGCGGTGAGCGCAGCCCCGGCAGCGGGAGAAGCTCCACACAAATTCCAAAATGTCACTTTGGAAGTTCGCACTTCATCTTTTTTAGCTTCGGAGGGGAAAGATCCTCCTCAATGCAAATTAGCACTGCAGCAAAGATGCCAAGGCTTCTTTGCCTCCCCCAGTCGTGGTGAGATTCAAGATTGCTGCATGATTAAGCCCTGGCAGCTTTGCCTCCCCTCCTTTTTCTAAAACAAACATTAAATTATGAAAATAAATGTAAAAAATCCCTTCTGCTCCTGCAATCTGGATGTTATGGATCCAACGGACCGGAGTCAGAATATAGAAATTCAAAAGGTTACAGAGAAATATCAGCTCTTCATCCTTCATTTCACAGCCTTTAAATCAGGATTAAATGATTGCATTAAGGCAGCCGAATATTAGAGAGGGAATTGGCTGAAATTTTGCAGGAATACTTCTAGTCAGGGAAAATGGAAATGCGGAGAAAACAAAATATTTTGCAAATCCATATTTGTTTTGCAGCTTGTGCATTTATTAGAGACACTTGGGCAATGTCACATTCCTTGGGTTCCCATCATTGTGCTTTTGAGAGTTTGAGGTTAATTAAAAAAGGAGAGAGAGAAAAGAGGATGTCCCAGTTTTCAATTGAAATGTTTGTGGTTTGTCAAACTAATTTTCACTTTAGCCATAAGAAATTCTTCTTTGAGTTTCTGCTTTTCTGAAAATTTCAGTTTGGCTTTAGCTTGGAATTGAGTTCTGTGATTCTGTGAAAAATCTGGATTTGTAGAGAATTCAAGTTGCCACCAGACCCTCTCCTTTTGTGTTTTCCAGCTCCGCAATTTGCATCCCAACTTTGGGGAGCTTCTGTATTTTAATTGCTCCAGTCTATTTTAATAAATACTCAGTCAGCAAATCAGTCCAAGGCTCTTCTCCTTCCCTTCTTCTTCCTTTCATCTGCCAAACCCAGATGAGATCTGCGTCAGGGCTGGGAACTGAAGGACACAGGAAGGGACGTTCTCCATTCCCAGCTAATTTTTCCTGATAGAAGCCTTGGAAAGTTGTCATTTTTGGCATTTGCTGGGAGGGGCCACGTGTGGGTTGGTGTCCTTCCTCCCCAGAGGTGCTCAGCATCTCCCTGTGCTTGGAATGCTGCCATGGATGGAGCAGAGCTCCACTGGGTGACCCTCCATGGAGCCCTTCCTCAGAGAGCTGCAGGTGTGAAGGGAAATCCCAGTGGTAAATGGGAGAAATCAGAGGATTTGGAGGAGGGGGCCAAGGGGATGAACACCCAAACTCCTAGGAGGAGTTTTCCATGTGCTGTTCAGCGAGGGAATGCCACAACCAATCCACGGGAGAAGACCAAGGGCACCGGGACCATGGCTCTGCTCTCAGCATCTCTCAGGTCTCCCTCCCAGGCAGGAAGGAAGGAGAGATCCCAGACTGTGGAACATAGCAGGTGCCTCCCATCTCTTCTTAGAAGATTTCCATCACCCAGGAAGGCAGGAGAGCGTTTCCATTTCCTGGGCAGATGGTAATGGAAAAGAAATAAAATCAAAACAATGGAAAAAAGAAGGAAGGAAGTGTGCAATGCCTGATTGGGTGAGCAAAGCTTCTAGGGCTTATCCTACCTTTGGGAATAAAGTAAATATTTCTCTTTGCCAGGAGCAGACAACCTTCATTCATACTCCCAACCTTCCCAACAAAGCTGGATTTCCAGGTGGGAAACCCAGCAGCCATGGCTGGGATTTGGTGAATCAGCCACCAAGGGGTGGGGAAAGACAAAGAGCCCCTAAACCCTGGCTCCAGGAGGGGACTCCCAAACCCTGGCTCCAGGTGGGATTGTTTTGGGACTGCAGCTGTTCAGTGCCTTTGCTTTGTGCTGCCCGCTCCTCTCTCAGACCCAGCTTCGCCTTGCAGAGACCAAGGAGAGCCTGGCAGGGTGGGTTTGTGACCTGGACACCAAGGCCCGTGCAGGTATTGGCCTTCCCAAAGAAGATTCCCTCTCCTGACCTCCAGCTGGGCTCAATTCTTCTTGCTTCCCTCCTTTTCCAAATTCAGCAATTCCAAAATGCACGAGTGGTGAGGCTGGCACAACCCTGTCCCTGTGGCTGCCCGTGGTGGCCATGTCCCAGCGTTGGGGAAGCACCACAGAGCAGGACCTAAATCCATGAATTGTAGTAGCTGAGGGAAAATCTGCTTCCAAACGTGGATTCTGAAGCCGTGAGGAGCTGCAGGTGCAAAGCTGGAGTGGGAGAACCTGGAAAAGGAGCAGCTTCTGCCTATGCAGAGCAGCCCCCAGGGATGGGGGTGACCATGCCCCACAGCCAGGGTGTTCCTCCAGTCCTGCACCTGTTCTTCCAGGAGGAAACTGGAAACTGGGAGAGCAGCAAGGAAAGGAGAAATTTATCAGCCCAAATTTATCCTTCAACAGCCTCAACACATGGAGCCACGTGGAGAAAACTCCAGATTTCAGCAGGAAAATCACTGCTGTTGCCTGCTTAGAGATCTCCCTGCTGGCAGCATGGATGGATTGAGGGATTCCTGGCAGGGAGGATCCCTCACTGCTGACCATGATGGGACCCTGGATCATTACTGGAATGGAGACTTCTCCATTCTGCCCCAGTGTCTGTGCAGATGGATCCTGCCAGGCGCCTGATCCCTCTGGAACCCAGGGATGTCCAGAGGGAGCCCCATCCTCCCCCTGTTCTGAGGGACACACCCCATCCTCCTTACTCCCATCCTCCCCATCCCTGTTCCCAGAGCAGCTGTGGCTGCCCCTGGACCCTGGCAGTGCCCAAGGCGAGGTTGGACACTGGGGCTTGGAGCACCCTGGGACAGTGGAAGGTGTTCCTGCCATGGCAGGGAGGGGGACTGGATGAGCTTTAATGTCCTTTCCAACCCAAACCATTCCATGAATTCTGTGTCTCTTCCCCATATCTCAGAGCAGGTTGTGTTCATGCAGCCTCTGGGTTCCCATCCCAGCTCTAACACATGCCAGGTGAGCAGCTGGGGACTAAAATTTTCCCTTTCCTACAAATCATATTAAAAACAACTCCCCCGACATAAACCAACCCAATTCTTGTCAGAGAAAATGTTTCATTTGGCATTCTACCCCAAAAGGAGCAGTTTCACTTCACCGAAATTCTCTGTAAAGTTGTAGTTTTGGGTCAACTTTAAAGTTGTAGGTTTGCCTCACTGCTATTATTTTTTTCTGGATCACTGGCCAAATCCAGGGAACAATTCCTTGCAGATCCCTGTTCCTGACAATCCGACAAGGCAGCCTCGCCCCTCATTTGCAAAGAGAAGAAGGAAGTGGAAGATCTGACGCCACACCCGAACTGCTGCCAGCTTGCGCTCCCAGGGCCCACAAAAACAAGGGATTTTACAGCAAAGTGAATTATTTTCTGAGCTGTTTCGCCCGGAGCAGTGAGGGCGGGATGGGGCTGTGATTCAGAGAATGGATGTGGTTTGGAGATTCACTGAAAAGCCAGGGTGAGGGAAGGGAAATGAGATGCAGGCAGAGCCCACGTCAGAGGCAGCATTGATGTTTCCAGGAAAGGCAGAGCAGCTCTCAATGAGTGCCCATCACCTCCGTTCGGGGCTGTTCCCAATTAGCCTGATTACAGAGGGGATCTAATCATGACGGATCCTGGCCCAGAGCTATCGATAATTAAATATTTGCAGTTTCTCAGTGACATCCTGGAGATTTTTTTCCACTGCAGGACAGCTCTGTGCTTGTTGCTGCCATTGCTTTCAGCCAACAAGGGCACATAAAACTGAGAAATTCAGAAAACAGGGAGAAATTACATTGTGAGTTCAACATAACAAAGGAAAAACATTTTCCAAGGATTTTAGCTGCAGGTCCCATCTCTTTTCTAGCAAATCCCACATCCCTCCTTCCGTGGGGGGATTCCCAAGTGCGGAGAGCACAGAGGAAGCTCCGTGTCTGTTCAAGCCCTGTCACCTGTGCAGTGATGATGGGGATGCAGATTCCAGGCAGGATGGATGGAAGGTAGGTTTTCCTTTTCATTGGTCATTCTTGGATTGATTTCCAGTGGTTTCCACTGTGTCCCTTGGGGATTTTAGTGTCATTTCCATCTCCATGGAAAGGGACAGTCTGAGGAACCAAATCACACCTTGGAAGGAGGGACTGACACCAGCATCTTCTTATTTTTATATCCATGATCAGGAGCTAATTCCTCCTGGTTTGTGGAATGCTGGCAGCAGGATGTCCCCAAGGAGCAGAGAATATTTGGCATTCAGAGTTAGGGAAACAGCCTGGCATCTGACACAGCATGACCTTGCTCCTTCTGCCTGAAATGGGAATTTATGGCAGAATTCCCTCCTTCCTTGAGAAAACTGAAGGATTGGGGACCACCAAGGCAACACCCAGGAACATGTGGGTGGCCCTGCCTCGGGCTGTAATTCAGGAATATCCAAAATTTCCTAAAATGCCATCTCAGGTTGCTGCCTAAAAAATCTCACACTTTGGGCTCTTTGTAGCCCCAGGGCTCTGGATTTCTCTGCAAGATCCAGCCATTCCAGCCTGGACCCCCGGTGCAGAGTGTGTCTCATTTTCAGAGGTTCTAACAACAGATCCCGAGCTTTTTAAAGAGCTCCTGTTATCAGGAATGAAGTCCCTGCGTCATTCCCAGCCTCAGCCTCCCATGCCTGCAATTTCCTACCCCTGGATCTTGATCTGTGCTTATCTGCAAAATTAGACATTGTTTTGCTATCAGGAATCTGCACCCTCTGGGGGGATTTTTGTGCTGTGCTATTATTCACAAACTTCACTTTAATAAACTGAAGGATGGAGCTGCTTCTGTTTGGCACACTCAGGTTTTCCAAGCCTTGACTCATCCTTGTGAGGCTTTGTCTCCCTTTTGCAGCATGACAACGTGTTTCAACAATGTGGATATCAGCTCGAGGGACAGAGTTTATCTCTCCCCATTGTTGGATGCAGAATTCACAGCACCTCTTTCTCTCCACTTGGCATTTCCCTATGAATAAATTCCTGGCTCCTGTTCACCATCCCCATTTCCTTATCTCAGAGTGAGCTCCCATTAAGTTGTTATCTCTGCTCATCCCCCAGTCATTTGTGGGGTCATGGCTTTATCATTTCTCATATCATCAGTCTGATCTGTGCTGTCTGTGCCTTGATTGAGGCTCTTATGTCTGGTGGGTTTGGATGCACATCAATCATGGAATCACAGAATCATGGAATATCCTGGGCTGGGACCCCCAGGGATCATCCAGCCCAGCCCCTGGCCCTGCAGAGACACCCCATCAATCCCAGCCTGGGCATCCCTGGAGCGCTGTCCAAAGGCTCCTGGAGCTCTGGCAGCCTCGGGGCCGTGCCCATTCCCTGGGGAGCCTGGGCAGTGCCAGCACCCTCTGGGCAAGAACCTTTCCCTGAAATCCAGCCTGAGCCTGCCCTGGCCCAGCTCCAGCTGTTCCCTGTGCCGTGCCAGGAACTGCCCCTCGGGAGGAGTTGCAGCCCCTGTGAAGTCACCCTCAGTCTTCTACAGCTGAACATTCCAAGTGTCCTCAGCTACTCCATAAGGAATTGACCCTTCTCAACTGGCCTGGATCTCTCAGTGTTTTTCCTGTAGCTTCCTCCAGCTCAGCTGGGAATGAGTTGAAAGGTTTGGGGCTGGAAACATCCCCAAGGCAGCAGAGGGTGGGGGGCAGCTCCCAGCTGAGGCTGGGCAGCTCTGTGGGGATTTGCTTCGCCAGGTTTCCCATGTGGAATGACACCATGGGGAAGGAAGTGACTCCTCACACTCTTCCTCAATGAGAGGAGGATTTTAAGTCATTTCTGTGTGCACTGAGAAGAAGCTGCCAGTTACTCATATCACACCTTTCTCCTGCCCTGCTCTGTGTTTTCCATCATGGCTTTTGCCAGGATATTCCATTCTTCCCTTGCCAATGGAAAAGAGCAAGTCCCAGAGCACCTGGCCACTTTCTTCACAGCATCCCAGGCTTCTGGAGGAGGAACGAGCCACCTGACAGCTCAGAAGTGACACCCAGGCCCTGGAGCTGCAGTCTGGTCCCTGTGGGGCTCACAGGGAGCTGCTCTTTTCCAAGGATGAAGCCATGGGAGCCTCAGTGTGGGCTCTGCTCCTCACCCAGACCAGGCTGTGGCTCTGTGTGCACCACAACCCCGTGAAAGCTGCACAGAAAATCCATCCAGCAGCTGCAGAAATTCCAGAGGAGTTCCCAGCTTTGCTCCAGGTGGGATATCAAGACAGATAATGCAGCTTTGCTGGGAGCATCGCCCCTGGGGCTGGATTCATGTGGGCCCAGCTGTGCTGGGATACACACGGGGCTCAGGTGGGCACAGAAACACTCCAGCAGCGCCAGGAACTCTCCCAAAAAATGCAAATCAGCCAGGCCTCCTGAATTACCCCTTGGAAAGAGGCGACGAAACAGCAGCTACCTGGGAGAGGTTTTTGCAGGAGCAACCGAGGGGAGGAGAGATCTGGGGTAAGAGGTGCAGCTCTGCCCCCTCCAGCTGAAGCAGCCCTGCAAACCCAGCTCCTGAGACCAAAACCACACTGGGACAATATTGAAATCATAATCCCATCACATTAGGGAAGAAATTTGCTTTTAAGCATAATAATGCACTTCAAAATAGAAGAGAACTGGTTTGCAGGAGCCCCCGTGGCCAAGGCCTGGAGCAGCCCCTGCGCCGCTGGCTGAGCCGCGGGCGGGGCAGGGCTGAAGGCACAATCCCAGGGGTTTGTCCCTCATCCCATGGCTCCTCCTGCCTGGCACCTGCCCGAGGAGGTGACTGAAGTGATGGTGCTCCCTGTCACACACTGCTGCCCACAGGGGACACCGATGCCGATCTTTTCCCACCTCCCCTGATCACTAATGGCCATCCAGCCCCTTTTTATGGCTGAGGGAGAACAGGTGTTCCAGCAGGACCTGAAATCTACCCTGTCTGCACGGAATGCTGCACCTCTGGAGGCTGAGGGATGAACTTTCCTCCTCAGCCGCTCTTCCCTGCTCTGAGGGCCTCTCTGTGCCCCCACGGAGCTCTGCCCTGAGTGGCAAAGACACCCCAACAGCCCCACGGCTCCTGTGCCCAGGAGAGTTTGAGGGTGTGATCCATTCCCACTGGGCTTTCCTCACTTCCCACGATTTCCAAGTGCTCTTCTGCCAAAGAACCCAAACGAGGAAGTTTCTGGCTGCCTCCCCGCTCCCCAGCCCTCCCCACACCAATGAGGCCTCACGAGCATGTCTAATTCCCATGAATAATTTATGCAAAGGAATAAGTTCCTGATAGCAATAAACAGGATAAATACAACTCCCAGAGACCACATTACCGAGCAGAATTCATTTTTACACAGATATAAAACTGTTATGATCAAGTAAGGGGAGAAATAATCTCCATCAATAACATTCCCTTATTTCCTCATTGTTTTATTTGCACAGGGCTCCGTCTCCGTGGTGTGCCCCATCCATCCAGCTGTCCTGAGGATGCCGAAGAAGCTATTCCAGCCAGGACTGGATTAATCATTTCTCATCAGCACACAGACAGTGGTGGAGGCTGTTCTTGTTTCCCTCTCAACATTAGATCACTTTGAGAACAAGCAGGGTGAGACCTAAACTTATTTTCCAGGTACTGAAAGCCAGCCTTATTTACAAAAATCCGTATTTTCCTGGTTAATTCCACACTGGCACTCAGTGCACAAGACATAAAACATCATTACTGGACACCAGGAGTGTTTGAATTCTGAGCTAAAAGTCACTGTCAATGCTCAGTGTCGCTGGTGGCTTGATTAGATTTTTGCAGATGTGTTTTTCCATTTGGGTCTAGATTATCTTTTCCCATTATTTCCCAGCTTTTTACATTTTACCATTCACTAAAGGGTTTGAGAGGCACACCAGACACCTTTTGAGCAGCATTTACTTAGCAGTGGCTGCATCCTGTGGACAACTCTAATATCCTCCCGTTCTGTAACAACCATTCCCTTCCAATGGATGTGGGAAAAGAGGCCTTGCCTGGGTAACTGCTGCTTTTCCTCATTGTTCACCTTATTTTCTGAACTCTGAAAAGCACAGACTGGGCAGCAATCACCTAAAATTTATGTGCTTTCATATTTTGACAGGGATTTGGGACTGGCAATAGATAAAAAAAAACAAAACCAATTTAATACTTTGCAACTTTTTAGCCTGAGCTCAGATTCCAGCAAGGACAACATTTCCTAATCAGCACAAATGAGCTCCCTCAGTGGGAATCTCTTTCCTGCTCAGCATGGAAAACATCAGGTCCCTTCGGAGGGGAAACACCTACCTCGGCAGCTCTTAATTGCCACTGTTAATTGCCGGGCTGGAAGCGCTGCCGGGCTGCGATGATAAAGGCGAGCTGGAAGGAGAACAAAGGCAGCGGCGAAGCGCAAAGGCGGGACCTTGGGGAGGGTGGGGACGCAGCCGGGGGACACAGGAGCTCCCGGCAGAGCAGGCAGGCCCGGGAGGATCCGGTGGCAGGGCTGGGTTTGGAGGCGGAGAGTGAATCAGCGGGGCTGGACCCAAAGCATCCATGGGGCTGCAGTTCCTGGGCTCCCTGGTCTGTCCTTGGCTTCTCTTCCCACGCTTCCAAGCAGCAGCTCCGGGATCAGCTCCGCTGAAGGCTGTTGTGGAAAGGTGAGGAGACCTTGGTGGCACAGCCCAGCTGGTTCCGACCCCACGGGGAATGGAATCACAGAATCATGGAGTCATTAGGGCTGGAAAGGATGTCCAAGGTCACCAAGCCTGATCTTCAACCACTGAGCCCTGTCCCCAAGTGCCACATCTGCTCCTTCCTATCTGAGTCAGGGATGAGGACTCCACACACACACACCCCCACAGGGAGAGAGAAATGTGATTTAATGCCCAAAGCTATGGTGCCAGAGCAGGCTTTTCCCAAAAAGAAAGCATTCTACAGCAATTATCTGGGATGCCCATCAGGATGAGTTTGCCACATTGTGCAGGTGTTGGGAATAAATTTTTCTTGGTTTGTCTCCACCAGCAGAGAAAAATCTTGAAAAATGGCTCAGAGAAATAATAACACTAAAACTGATAAGAGAACCGAGGTGGCCTCTATTGTGTGGTGTTTTTTTTTTTTTCCAAGTACAGCATTTTCAGGAAGCAAAGAAATCTCTTTACAATTCCTTTCACAGGAGGATTTCATTTTCCCACGTGGAGTTTCCCTCTCATTTGAACTTTGTCTACTTCTTCAAAACCATGGGCAAGCAGAGGAGAGCTCCTCATGTTTAAAAAGTGAAGTTTTGGGTTTAAATATTCATGATTTTATAAAGCTACCTTTGGAAAAAAGCTGATTTTATCAGGTGGGAGCCAATAACCACATGGGAGAAGCTGAGTTTTCTCCATTCTCATGGGCTTTTCAGTGGCCAAAGAGAAGGAAAAAAAACCCCACTCAACAAAATGCACTTTCAAAGTCTTGTGAAGTTTTCTTTTTGTTTGCTTAAAATAGAAGCAGAGAATGAAAAAAAAAAAATTGAAAATTAGTGTCAGTCCCTCAAAGCAATTTCCTTCAGAGAAACACTGGCTCTTCAATTAAGAAAGGCATTTATTTTGGGAATTTTTTCATGCTCCTCTGATTAGCACTATCTAAACAAACACTTGTTCCTGAGTGCAGGGCAAAGCAGGCAAATCCACAGATATTGGGTTTCTTACATTCCCACAGCACTGGCTCTGGTTCCTCTCTGTCCTCAGCCAGCCTTGAGAAATCCCAAGGGCATTTTCCTGGGGGGAGGGTGTTTATGACCCACCTCAAACCAGAACCCAGAACCAAAATTCTGCTCTTCTGGGACATTTCCTGATGCCACAACTTCTCCATGCAGAGCAGGGATGGATTTAACACCTCCTGCCAAGAATCTGTTCCCAACCCTTTGTTTTTCCTTCCCTCCCTTTTTCAGGAGCTCATCTGGGCACTGGTTTTAGCACCAAGGAAGCTTTGGCCACTTCGACCTTGGGTTCCTCCACACCAGGATTGGATTCTGGACGGTTTTACCTTAAAATAGGGCCTAAGGTGGTTGGTCTGTGGTGTCTTCCAGAGGTCCCGGTGCTCTGGGTTCCTCTCAAGGGGCAGCTCAGGTTTTTGTGGCACCTTTAGTTCCTCACCTTGTCAGCAGCACTTTGAGGGTGAGCCAGGCTGGGAGAGCTGGGAGTGCTCACCTGGAGAGGAGAAGGCTCCAGGCAGAGCTCAGAGCCCGTTCCAGGGCCTGAAGGGGCTCCAGGAGAGCTGGAGAGGGACTGGGGACAAGGGATGCAGGGACAGGACACAGAGAATGGCTTCCCACTGCCAGAGAGCAGGGACAGATGGGATATTGGGAAGGAATTGTTCCCTGGGAGGGTGGGCAGGTCCTGGCCCAGGGTGCCCAGAGCAGCTGGGGCTGTCCCTGGATTCCTGGCAGTGCCCAAGGCCGGGCTGGACATGGGGGCTTGGAGCAACCTGGGATGCTGGAAAGTGTCCCTGCCCATGGCTGGGGGTGGCAGAGGATGAGCTTTAAGGTCCCTCCCATCCCAAACAATTCCATAATTCTATGCTCTCAAAGCTCCTCTGCCCCTGCAGGTCTGTCTGAAGGGCAGGATGGGGACAGGGGATGCTCCCTGTCCCTGGACAGTGCCACACCTGGCCAGGGGCTGTGCCCCAGGGTGAGCATCCCTCCCACAGCCCCTCCTGGGACCTGCTTTGCAGCAGATTTCAAAGCAGCTTTTTCAGACTCCGAAAGGATGATCAAAGCCTCCCTCCCCTGAGCTGATTCCAGCAATATTCCTCATCAAAAAGCAAGGGAAGAAAAAAGAACATATTTGCCTGTGGTTGTCTTCTAAATAAATCCCCCTCTCTCAGGAGGCTCGGGGGCTGCTGTCTCACCCCCAGTCAGCTCCGGGGCTGCTGGTAAAATTCTTATTTTCTCTTCAGCACCTACAGAAAAAGAATCCCCCTATTGTAGGAATTTGAGATGTTTACATCTTCTTATCTTCCCTCTGATCTCAGGATCCTGTAACATTCCAGCTCCCTCTTTACATGTATCATTAGTTCTGCATAGATGACTGAGAAAAGCCTCCTCGAAGAGCTGAAAGCAGCCCAGCATCCCAGAGCATTCCCACCTTCCTCTCCTCTGGCTTCAGCTCCCTTTATTTCTCTGGACAGGCTGGGGAAGGATTCCCACCCTGGTTTGACTGAGCAGCTCTTGTGGCACTGGCTGCAGCCAGACTCTGCCCCTCCTCTGTAACCTCTAAGGCTGCATGGACAGATAAAACGTGATATTCCTACTAAAATTCTTCTTCTAGAGGCACTTTGCTGTTTCTTTTCCAGGCACCTGCTTGTGCTGGAGCCCTGCGTCCATGAAAATGGTATTCCATCCATCCCTGTGCTGATCAGGCAGAGGGAAGGTCCAGCTCTGGCTTCAAAGCTGGACAAGCTGTTCCTGATGTCACATAAATGCCCTCACAGGACATTTGTAACCTGCTACAGAGCAGGAACAGGTCTGAAATACAGAATTGCAGGAGCCCCTGGGACACAGCTTCAGCCAGGGCTGTTCCTACTCAGGTGTAAAATTGAAATGATTTAAATGCAACAGAGCTGAGACAAATAGATCATCCCAAAACCTCAGGTCCCTTGGACCCAAAGCCTTTCCATGATTCTGTAATGCACTGAGGGACATTCTTAGAGTCATCTGCATCCACACCACCAGGCTGCAGCATTCCCAACTCCTGCTGCTCCTCAGGGATCCCACACTGGTGTCCATTGGGGTCCAACCTGGCACACATCCCTTGGGAAGAGAAAAGGAGCTGAAAAATTGTGGTTGACTCTCTCCTCTGTTGGCCCAGGAGGTCCAGAGGGACCCCAGAGCTGGGTCCCACCGAGGGCTCTGTGTGACACCTGGGTGGGCTCTGGGAGAGGTTCCCGGTGCATCCAAGCCTGGTGGAAACACCTCCAGTGATCCGTGTGGGGCACCCTGAGTGTTCCCTGGCACACAGCCCAGCACCAAACACCCCTCCAGGGACAGCCTGCTGGAATTCGGGGATGGAATCTCCCTGTGACTCCTGCCTGAGGGGAGCTGCATCACCCCCAGGGCACAGGGAGTTGTCCAAAGCAGTGCCCCAGTCTGGCTGTGAGCTGACAGCACACTGCCCACCAGTAACACCAGTTACCCCCCCAGTTAACCCCACTGCATCAATATTCCTTGGAACTCACTAAGCAGAGAGTGTCAAAGGAAAAACATCTTTCTACCAGTCCCACCAGTGCCTCATACAAAGTCAAAATCACGTTTTTTTCCCCTGTCCTGGACGCTGTGAAACCCCACCCCAAGGTGCTGGCCTGGCAGTGACATTCAGCACCATCCCCTTCCCCTGCTCCCTGCCAGAGCAGGAGCCTCCAGCAGCTCCAGGTGCCCGGCCCCAAACCATCCAACACTCATCAGCTGGTGAGAAAACACATTTTAATGGAGCAGCCCTGCTCCCAGGAATTATCTCAGGCTGCAGAGCTGCCTGGTTTTATCTGTACATCCATCCTGCCAGGCCCGATGTTATCTGCAAATTTCGCATTTATTTTTAGAGAATTGATAGAAAAGTTGAAAAGTACAAAGGCTTCAGTGTTTCCTTGCGATCCCAGCAGAAATGTCCCCATTCAGTGACAGTTCTGTGTTGATTACTCGTGTTCGGGAGTCTGTTGTCACTTCCCAACCCATTTCACATGGATTAGGTAATGCCCAATATTAATGTTTAAAAACAGAGGATGATGTCAGGTCCCTTTCATGGTTGTATCTGTCAGCTCCAAGCTGAGAGGGACTTTAGTGGCCTGGAGTCCAGTATTGTGTCACTGTGTCCTGCTTTAGTCACACCACACACAAAGGTCCTTGAGCCTCACAGCAGCTCAGAAGCAAAAACTGAGGCGCTGGAGAAGTGTCCAATGCCAGGCTGGATGGGGCTTGGAGCACCCTGGGATAATGGAAGGTGTCCCTGCCCTGAGACAGGGTTGGAACTGGATGAGATTTACGGCCCCTTCCAAACCAAGCCAGTTTGGGATTCTCTGATCCAAGTCCAGCCAGTAATCCGCTCTGCCCTGAGGACTGGAGCCCAGCAGCTGCATTCTCACCGCTCCTCCTGAGGGAATTCTCTTCTCCTGGTGCCCCGGCAGCAGCACAACCTTGCTGCAAGACCTTGACCCGCCCCTGTGCTTTTTCCAGCACGGCCAGTGGATTATCCATGGGGAGCAGGGAATGGAGTCCTGCAGGGATTGTGCTCGGCAGCTCTGCTCCTGCCCTGTCCCAAAGTCACGCTGTCCCTGTCCCCGTCCCCGATGGCGCTGCGGCACCGAGTGATGCGTGGCACATCCCAGCCTCCCTGGAACGATCCCCTCCTGCTGCTCGGCTCCCTCTCCCCATCCTGCCCACCCAGCAGGGAGCAGGGGTGAGGCAGCTCTGCCGGGCTTCCTCTGACAGCCTCGTCTGCCTCACTGCAATTAATTCTCCCTCCTGTCCACCGGCTCCTGGAGGTGTAAACAGGGGCTGTGCCAGTGCCTGGCAGCGCTCCAGGACCAGCTCCGAGTGTCAGGATGCAACAGGGGATTTTCAGTTTTTTTCTTTATTGTCAAGCTCAGCTCCAAACCAACCTTTAATTAATTCCTCCACAAAGTTCTGCTGAGCTCGTGGCCTCCAATTCCTCCGGGCTGCTAATTAACCTGATCTTCTCCCTCCCTGCTCCTTCCTCGTGATTGTCAGTTTGCACTTGTTGAATCCTAATGCCTCTCCCTGGTGCAACAATCTGCTCCTGTTCCCCAGACGCCTTCGCCCCCAGAGCACAGGCTCCATTTCTATTTTGCCTCCATGAGCTCATGCTCCAGCTGCCTGAGGAACAGCAACAGCTCCCACTCCTTCGCAGCAAAATTCCACTTTTTTCAACATTTCCCCTTAGAGTTGGGAAAGGAAATCACCCAGGGATTGCAGTTTTCCACTAAAATTTTAATTTTTTAAAACTGTCGTCTTTTGGTTTTATTCAATGACAGTTAAAGTGCTGTGGATTTGTGGAGTCATGGGATGGTTTGGGCTGGAACAGGCCTTAAAGCCCATCCCATCCCACCCCCTGCCACGGGCAGGGACAACTTCCACTGTCTCAGGTTGCTCCAAGCCCTGTCCAACCTGGCCTTGGGCACTGCCAGGGATCCAGGGGCAGCCCCAGCTGCTCTGGGCACCCTATGCCAGGGCCTGCCCACCCTCACAGGGAAGGGTTTTTTCCCCAATATCCAATCTAAATCTCTTCTCCAACTTAAATCCATTTCCTTTGTCCTGTCACTCCATGCCCTTGTGAGAAATCCACCAGCATGCTCCTGCTGCAAATGCTTCCTGCAAAAACTTGAGGAAAAGGAATCCAGACTCTTACCAGATTCACAGATGTCCACAGGCATTTTGGGCAAAAGCCCATTTTTAGGGCCCTCATCTTTTTCCCCTACTTTTTTCCCTCATCTCCATCTTGACCAGCAGCCCATTGATTTCAGGCAGGAGGCACGCAGGCTGTTCTCAACATGCAAAACATTTCTTGAGGCTGAAAAAAAGAAGCTCCTAAAAGGAATTGAGATGTTTTGGAGACATTTTAGTCTTTGTGTGACTCAGTTCCCTGAGACTGATGTGGGAGCACTGAGCCTTCCAAGCTTCCACGCGTGGTGACACCAGGCGCAAAAATGTGTGTGAAGCTTCCAGCTTTCAGGGGAAGTTCAGGCTGGATATTTGGAAAATTTCTTCCCTGAAAGGGTGGCCAGGCATTGGCACAGGCTGGCAGGGCAGCGGCGGAGTCACCATCCCTGGAAGTGTTCAAAAAACGAGCAGAGGTGGTACTTGGGGACTACTGGGCATGGTTGAAGGTTGGACTTGATGGTCTTGGAGGTCTTTTCCAAACCGAGTGACCCCGTGATTGTTGCCATGATTCCACAACGCCCACGGGCACCACATGGCCATGGAAATGCTGAGGGTGGAGGTGGGGGGGGCTGAGTTTGCCGCCCAGGGCCAGGGAGTCCAGTGTGGGATGTGGCACCACGGGAACCTGGAGGCACAAACCCCAGCTTTGCTGCATGTGGGAAACCGGGGCTCTGGACAAAGGGGACGGAAGGCCGAGGTGCTGCAGAGGGCGCAGGGACAGGTGGGATTGCTCACCGGCATTCCCGTGGGAAGAGCCTGGCACGATGCTGCAGCTGAGGCAATGACCGCGGTGGAGAAGGGAGTTGAGGGATTTCACGCCGAGCCCAACCATGGGAAGAAGCAAAGAGGACGCCCTGGGACCCCCCCTTGCCCCCAGTGTCCTCTCCCCTGCCTGGCCACTGCTGAGATCACTCTCAGAGGGGCAGAAGCAGAGCAGGGACCAGGCCTGTGCTCCCCACCCTTGGCAGGACTGCCAGGGCTGGCCTGGGAGGCAGGAGGTGGCCGCCACCCACCTCTCTCAGGGACTGGCACCTCACTGCAGGCCGCTGTTACTGAGCTTCTGCTTCCACTGGCGAACCTGAAATAGAACCAATCCCACGGCTTTTTTCTGTTGAACACACAGTTTTTGTCCTTCCAGTCCTCCTGAGGCAAAAAAATTAAATTTGGAAAAATGCTGATATTTCCATTGGGTACAACTCTTCTAGACTCAAGGATTACTGGGATGTTGGGTGGCTCAGCTCCCTGCTGAGACTGAGACAGGAACACTGAGACTTCCAAATTGCCCTGGGAAGTGGCACTGGGAGGAAAAAAAATGCTGGAAAAGCTTCAAAACACTGACGTGACCATGGAAATGCTGAGGGTTGGTGTGGGGTCCAAATTCAGGGAATGAACCTGCACCCCAAAACACTCTCATTAGAGACACCTGGGATATTTGCCCAGAGCAGCTGTGGCTGCCCCTGGGTCCCTAGAATGTCCAAGGCCAGGCTGGACAGGGCCTGGAGCAGCCTGGGACAGTGGGAGGTGTCCCTGCCCACGGCAGGGGGTGGGAGCAGATGTCCTTTAAAGGCCCCTCCCAGCACAAACCATTCCAGGATTTTCTAAATGCTGCCCGTTAGCTGAATGTTTGTGATGGAAAGAATAGAAATGCCACAATTTTGAGGTTTTTTTTGTTATTCTTGCAGGGGTTTTTTTTTGGTTTTGGTTTTGTTTTTTTTAACTTGTATGTCATTCTCAGAGCAGTCCAATCACGGATATTTTGTTTGCTGAAAAGGAGGAGTTTGGGAGCAGCTTCCTGGCACTTTGCTGCTCTAAAAACCCAACAACCCAGGTGCATTTTGGGCTGATGAGAGGTCACCAACCCCAACCCTGCCCTCCAAGGACCTGGAAAAAACCACTGCCTACAATGCTGATAAAATAACCTCCCTATTTTCCAACGTTTAAAAACCTTCCTGGCTGGCTGGGAAGCTCCTGGGCACCACAGCAATGAGCAGCAGCCCATTTTTAGTGCTGTGTCCAGAGCGGGGCTGGGGAAAGAGGCCACACATGAAACGGTGCCTGTGGGAAGCAGAACAGAGCTGCTCTTCCACCCTCCCTGCCCTCGAGGTTGAGTGAGGTGAGGCCACGGGAAAACGATGAGATCATTACATTCCTCATCTGAAGGAATGTTTGCCAGGAGCCTGATCCCATGCAGGGCAGCCCTGGAATTCCTGCCTCATCACACCACAAGGTCGCTCCTCAAGCCAGCTCCAGCTGCCCATTCCAAGGGGGGAAATGCGTCCAAAATCCCCTCAGACCTGATACATTCCTCTGGTAGTGAGACTTGAGAGGAAATGCAAAGGAGAAACCATATATAAGTGAATGTGTATATTTGGGAAAGATGCTGATTGTTGCTCAGTTCAGGATTTAAATTCTGAATGTTATGCGAGCCCCGGATGAAAACACAGCAATTTGTGCCCAAATCCCACTTCTGCTCCCACCCTTTGAGGCCACCTGGGGCATTTCACTCACCTAGAGCCTCCATTGCTCTGTGAGCAGTGACAACCCAGGGCTGAGCCCTTCCTGCAGGGAATGAGGTGTGGAAGAGCAGCTCTGCCTTTCTCTGTGACACTCCTGTCACACGGGGCTCTGGTCACTCTGCTTTGGCTACCTTTAGCTCTTTCAGGTGGGAAGGAAAGGTTCCCGGAGCCCTAAAGGAACAGCCTCCCAGGGTGCAACGCAAACACCTTCCAGGGACTGACCCCGTTCCCAGGGGAACCGCCGGTGTCCAGCACAGCACCTGGGCTCCATCCCCCCGCCAGGGCAGGAGGCGGCACCCCGGGGCCAGCCGTGACCTCTCAAGTGGGCCAACACAAGGCAAAGCAGACCTGGAGCAGGGGAGAGAGGGAGGACAGCCTTAAAATAAGATTTTTGGCGAAAGGAAAAAAAAAAGAAAAAGGCAAAAACCCCCACCACGCCCCCTCTCCAACTGAGATGCTTTGGAAATGTGGGAGTTTCTCTGAGGCTGAGAGATGACAAAGAGCCCCAGGGAGAGAGGCTGGTGGGAAGGAGAGAGCCCCATGGAACTGCAGGGCTTGGCCATGGCCTGGGGGGTGCAGGGGGTGCCGGTTATCCCATCACAGCACATCGTGCCCTTTGTTGCTGTGTTACTGTCCTCCTGTTGCTACAGCCATTAAACCCAGCCTGTAAATAGCTCGGCGTGGTGATTTCCTAATTGAGTTAACTTGGCTGCAGTGGCTGTGCTGCTGAAGGATGTGGCTGGTGATTAGATAAGAGCCTTGCCCCTTGCAAAACGAACACCACATTAAGGGGTTTTTCTAGGTCAGGCCGGGCTGCTCAGCACAGCTCTGGCAGAGCCCAGAGCCCGGAGCCCGTGGCCGCAGCCCAAGACAGACACTCATTACAGCTAATGAAGGGCTGTGCTCTTCTTCCCCCCGGGAGCCAGAGTGGAAAACAGCACCATCTTCAAGCTGGAGTAAGTGTCCTCTGCCACAGAGTCCGGGGTGGACACCTCAGGCTGCTCGGACTTGCCAGGTCCTGCAGGGCAGGCGGTGAGTGAGGGGTCCCTGAGCTCTCAGGGGCTCTGAATTCCTCACAGGGTCAATCCCTGGTCCTGCAGGGCAGGCGGTGAATGAGGGGTCCCTGAGCTCTCAGGGGCTCTGAGTTCCCCACGGGATCAATCCCCAGTTATGGACCTCAGAGCAGAGCACAACAGTTCTGGAGTGTGATGATCCCTCAGGGTAACCCGCACCGGTGCCTTTCCTGCAGATCTGCTCTCTTTCTCCCCAGAGCTGCCAGCCCCACACTGACCCTGGCCCAAACCTTATTCCAGGAGCAGCAAACTCTGGGTCAGATTGTTCCTCCCTGAGTCACATCTCAGGTGCATCTCCAAGGTTGCTGAGAGCCAGACCCACATCAGGAGGACCTGCAGCTCCAGGTGCAGGGCTTGGTGCCCAGATTCCCTGGGATGCCCACAGGAAAGCTGATGGGGTTGGTGGATCATGGAATTACAGAATCATGGAATGGTTTGGGTGGGAAGGGACCTTAAAGCCCATCCAGTGCCACCCCTGCCATGGCAGGGACACCTCCCACTATCCCAGGCTGCTCCAAGCCCCCCCCATCCAGCCTGGCCTTGGACGCTTCCAGGGATCCAGGGGCAACCACAGCTTCTCTGGGCACCCTGTGCCAGGGCCTGCCCACCCTCACAGGGAAGGAATTTCTTCCCAATATCCCACCTCTCCCTGGGCTCAGTCACAGCACAGCAGCCTGGGCTAGACACAAATGGGTGATGCTGAGGTGCCACAACCCCCAAGTGTTCCACCCCTCCAGAGTCATCCCAGAAGGACAGGGGGGTAGCCCCTGGGCTTTCTCAGTCCCTCATGTCAAAGAGCTGGAGGCAAAGTCTTCATTTCTGAAATCACAGAACTCAGAACAAAGGGATTCTTGTTCCCTCTGTGGTGCTGAGGCACCTAAAGCTGCACTATATCCCAAAGGAGTGGCTAAGGGAACAGCAGGGCTGGGGACAAGCCACAGGGAAAGACTACCACAGCCACATTCCTGGATTCACTCCTCCACCCAAGTGCTTCCAGCCTGGAGATGTCCCACAGGAGAGCAGCTCCATGTCACTGCTCCAGGCTGAATCCAGAGCCTGGTTCTGCCTGGATGAAAGTACAGAGGAAGCTGCAGGACATCTGAGCTCTCCCTGGAGCCTTCTCCTCTCCAGGGCAACACCCCCAGCTCTCCCAGCCTGGCTCCAGAGCAGAGGGGCTCCAGCCCTTGGAGCGTCTCTGTGGTCTCCTCTGGGCTCTCTCCAGCAGCTCCAGGTCCCTCCTGTGCTGGGCCCGGGGCTGGGGCAGCTCTGCAGGTGGGGTCTCACCTGAGTGGGACAGAGGGGCAGAACCCCCCCCCCCCCGCCCCGCGCCCCCCGCGGGGGCGGCGCCGAGG
>WAAG01016320.1:21556-61839 GCA_013390105.1 Tichodroma muraria
CCCCCCCCCGCCCTGCTGCCCACGCTGGGGATCAGCCCAGGCCCAGGGGGGTTTCAGGGCTGGGGCAGAGCTGCCCCCCTCACACTCAACCACCAGCCAGGAAGGGAACATGACATAAAGCCCTTTTAACAAGAACTGAAAGTTTTAAAGAGTGAAATCGTGTTTTCCCTGTCAGCCCAGAGCCGGAATTGGCAGCACTCGAGCACCTGCCAGGGCTGGGCTGGAGTCATTAGCAGGATCAGAGCCCTGGCAGAGCAGCAGGAGCTGGACTCGCTGACCTAATTTGCGTCCCTTCCAGCTCCGAGAGGCCTGTGATGTATTTTTAATGAAGCACACACAATAAACTGCTAACATAATATTAGAGGCTCACTTCAAAGCTCCACCAGACAGGGAATTCAAGGTGAAAGTTTCTGGATTCATCATTATTATGTGTCACTCATCTTCACTATGACAACCCCTGGGCACACCAGATGCTTCCTTTCCAGCCTTTGGAACATGGTTTGGAGCCCACTCTCCTCCTCCTTTTTTTTCCAAGCAAACCAAAAATAACCTGGAAAGTAGAAATCTTGCCTAGATTCCCCTTATAAACACATGCATTGTTCCAGCACCACAAAAGGTATTGCAAGCAGCAAAATTTAGCAGCTCTGGAGAAAGCTAAGGCTGCTCTAAACCGGTTTTCAGCCACCAGGGTGGCTTTTTGTTCTGCTCACCCCTTCTGAGCTGGAGTCAGTGAGGTTTGGGATGTCAGGGAGCAGCAAGAGCACGGCTGTGCCCTCAGGGAAGGCTGGGATTAGAATGCCATGGAAAGACCCCTGCAGCCACAGCTTTTCCCACAGGACCTGGGTGAGGGAGCCAGACCAAGGGATGGTGGCCTGGTCCAGCCAGGAGCCCACAGAGCTCCAAGGGGAAACCACGAAATCAGTCCATGGAGAAGCCAGGAGGGACACGGCAATGGCCAGTGCAGACCAGCATTCCTCAGTACGGCCTGGAGGCACCAGGCTGGACAAAACTGGAGCTCCAGGGCCCAGGGTTTGGGTGGAGACACCAAACCAGGCTGGCCAGGACCAGACCCAGAGTTAGAGCAGGACCCTGGCAAGGTGGGAGCTGCACCACCAACACAACGGAAAACGGGGCTGCTGAGGATCACTTCGCTCTTTCCTTGAACTCTCAGGCCACTTTTTCTCCCAAATATTTTCTCCCGCAAGCCCAGGCCCAGGGTGGGGTTGTTGGGGTGTCTCTGCAGGACCAGGAGTTGGACTGATGATCCTTGTGGGCCCCTTCCAACTCAGGATATTCTGTGATTCTACAAACTTTCCATTCCTTCTGGGATGGCTCTGCTTCCCCCAGTGGCTGGAAATCATCTCTTAGGTCATTTAAGGCCCACAAATCTGCTGGAAATAAAGAATGTATTATTCCATGGGAGGGAACAAATCAAAAACTGAAGGGTCCTCTGACGTCACCTAAATATTCCTGACCCCTCCAGCTGACAAGAGTTGGCCAAGAGCAATGTGGTCAAAGTCCAAAGCACCTCTCAGGTCCTACCAAATCAAGAACTTAGAACTTACCCACATGGAGTGTGGAGGAAGCTGGCATTGAACCTCTGGAAAGCTGGAATTGTTGGAAAATTCCTAAAAGTGACACACAAATAAAAGCATACAGAGAAAAGTTAAACATCCTGGGGGTTTTCCACTGCCACCTCTAACTCAGGGAGAGCAGGTGTGTGTGTGTGGGAATGCATTCCCAGACTTCAACTTGCTTCTCCTTTGTCCCCACATCCCAGCAAGGTCAGTCTGGCAGCAAGGCAGGAAGAGAGCAAAGAAAAGGCATTTAGTGAAATACAAAATGTAACAGCCTGGCTCAGAAATGTCATTAGAATTCCAGCTTTTACTGCCCAAAGCAAATGGGAACATTTAGTCCCGGAGTCTTGAAGTGAACCTGGAATTGGTGCGAGCACGTGGCGGGGCCTGAGGAGCTGCTGCTGCCCAGCCTCCCGCACCTCCCTGGCAGGCAGAGCCCCCCAGGAGCCGTGGCTGGCTGGGGAGAGGGTGGGGATGCTCCTGGTGGAGCGATGGTGATCGATTCCTGTCTCGGTGTCAGGACACGGGAATGTCGCAGGGATTTGTAAAGCCCTTGTAACCATTAAACCCAGCACTGGGAGCAAGGATCACACAGGGTTCCTTTCCCAGCCCGCTGCTCCGAGAGGGTGTTCACACAACCGCTGGTTCTTCCTGGCATTTCTGCAAACAACTCATAAATATTCCATTGTTGCTGTGGTTTGAATGGAAATACCAGGGAGAGGAGAGCAGCTCTGCCCTTTTCTAGCAGCGTGCAGCTCAATCCAAGTCCTCCGGCAGCCCCTCCAGGGCTGGGCTCCCGTGAACACAGCGAGCAGCCGAGCATCCTGCCCTTCTCCTGCTGCGGGAGAAGCTTGCTTGTGTCTGGAGACCCAGCCCACCGCAGCCAGCCGGGCCCTGGGAAGGGACTGAAGGACGCACCCTCGGTGTCACCGTGTGCAGGTGACACTGCCGGGGGTGCAGCATCTCCCTGGCTGCGCCCCAGGGCTCAGAGGGCAGCAGAGCTCCTCGGGATGATGTCGGAGTGTCTGGGGGTACCGCCCTTTGTGGGTGCTCTGGAAGGAAGGTGTTGGCAGCCACGGGCACAGGAGAGCCCAGCACAGCCCCTGCCCAGGGCAGCCAGAGGGTCCCCAGCCTGCGGGGGCACCTGGTGAAAGGTGCTCCTGTGCTCCTGCTGCCCATGCCAGGAAACTCCTGCTCCTTCTCCAGAGGTGCTGGACCAACCTGCACTGGAGAGGCTGGTGCAGAAAGCAGAGCAGGATGTCCCAGCTCAGCAGGGAGCTGCAGGAGTTCCAGTTTAAACCCCGGCAACCACCAGCACCCAAGAGGTGCAGCCTCACTGCTTCAAAAACATGAGCTGCCCACTCCCATGGAAAAGTCCGGCACTCCCTCCTCACAGCAGACTTTGCAGTTGTTCCCTTCCTAGTTGAAATTCCAGGGATAACACTCCAGACCAGCCACGGACAACAAACGCAAGTGGGACTCAGTCCCGAGCACAGCAGCGGAAGAGCTGAGCAGTCACAAAGCACTGCCCACAGCCCCAACCCAGAACAAACCACTGCAGGTGGTTTGGTCCTGACCCAAATAGACCCCTGAGGGTGGAACCTGGCACAAATAACCCCCTGCAGGAGTAAATCACCCTGACACCAGTAAATCAGTGCAGATGGACCCTGACACCAGTAAGGCCCTGCAGGAGGACCCTGACACCAGTAAATCAGTGCAGATGGAGCCACCCACCAGCGAGAGGCTGCGAAGGAGCCCAGCCCGTGAGTCATGCGAGCAGGGCCCGTGTTGCTGCCATGTGGAGTGCAGCAGGCTATCAAAAGTGATGATTTCATCCCAAAAAACGGCCCTGTTTTCGTGCTTGATGACAGCTGGGCCTTTTTGGTACCTGCTGACCTAGAACAAGTCTCTCCACTGGCACGGAAGGTGGGTCACTCTGAGATTTGAAGTGTCTCATCCTTCAGTGAGTGGGCAGGGTGCACCGTTATTTTCATTGTGCCTCTTTTTGCCAAGCCTCTGTTATCCCTATTTATAGATACCCTGGGATGCAATTCCAATAAGTCTTACCTGCCTCAGCAGTTCCCCCTGCAGTGTCCTACTTATGGCACAAATCAAGGGGGCTCTCATTAGAGTTTCTGGCCCAGGCCAGACTCAAATGTTTGACTCTGGATTTATAAGAAAGGTTTTCACAGATTCCTTGCCCTCACCGTGGTTGTAGGCAGAGTTCCTGCTGTCTCCAGAGCTTCCCACCAGCAATCATGCACTGTGGTCCAACATCATCCCGAAAAAATCTGCTGTCTCTCCTGCCTGTTCTCTGCTCTCCGGCCCACTCCCAGCTCTCAATGACTCTGGGGTTTTTATCCTTTCCTGATTTTGAGAAGGAGGCAGAACAGCAATAACTCTACTCCCTGACTGCCTAATGATGGGGAACTAATCCAGAAACACAGCTTGGAATTAAAAACCCTTTCAGCCTTTATTATTTCTGTGCATCGTGTTTGTTTGGGGCAAAACTCAGCAGCTCGGGTAATCTGCTCCGTGTCAGAGCAGAGATGTGGAAACACGACTTGCTCATGGGGTTATGGGGAATCTCTTTAGGAGCACAGATCTCATCCCTGTAGAGTCACAGCCAGCTGGGAATTTGCCCCAGGATCTTCTTTAGGGGAAGGGTGGAGCAGAGATGCCACCTGCCTGCAGCCCGGGTGTCCCCACGGACAGGTGAGGACAGGAGCTCCCTGACATAGCTCTCAGTGCTCTCCTCATTCTTGGGGGATTTGGGGTTTTTCCTTTGTTTCCCCAACTCCAAGGAGGAGTAAGGAGACTCCAGCCTCAGATGAGAAAAGCCTGGGAAAAGGGTCTCCAGACCCAGAATGCAGCTAAGCAGGACTCAGGTGAGCTTCGTTAAGGAGCAGATTTCAGCTCAGGAAGCTGAGCAGGGGGAGAGCCCCAGTGCTGCTATTGGGGGAAACAACTCGGAAATGGGAGCTCCCGGCCCCAGGGGAAGGGCAGGAGAGGCAAAGGCAGCTCCTCCCACATCCAGTGAAAGAGAGGGAAGTGGGGAAGCAAACACATTTGAGGTAACTGTGGATTCCTTTTGAAGCCAAGAGGCACCACCAGAGCAGGCTCCAAGGGGAGCAGGACAGGACCCAGGGAATGGCTGGAGCTGGGCCAGGGCAGGCCCAGGCTGGATTTCAGGGAAGGCTCTTCCCCAGAGGGTGCTGGCACTGCCCAGGCTCCCCAGGGAATGGGCACGGCCCCGAGGCTGCCAGAGCTCCAGGAGCCTTTGGACAGCGCTCCAGGGATGCCCAGGCTGGGATTCTTGGGGTGTCCTGGGCAGGGTGGGGGGAGACTCCATGATCCTTGTCCTATCCAGCTCAGCATATTCCGTGATTCTGTTATTCTGCATGGAGCAAAATGCCTGGAACACTCCTGGAGACACAGCCTGCTGTGGGCAGAGCATGTGCCCCAGTTGCCTGCCCATGATCCCTCTGGCTGCCCCTGTCCTGCTCCGGGTCTTTCCCAGGCACCTGCTGGGGTGCTCCAGCAGGGCTGACTCAGCAGCTGCAGCCACGAGCTCCAGCCCCAGCCCCATGGGGCACTGTCACTGCCCAGACTCAGACTGTTCATATTCCAAAGGTTTGGAGGGGCTCTGGACAGAAACGGGGAGAAATCCTCAGGAGAACACAGCTTGTACTTGAACTGGCTGAGCCACAGGTGTCAGAGCAGCTCAGTCCTTCCTGGTCCATAGCCAGGATATTTTCCTAATGCATGGCACAGACATCTGCTGAACTAGGCCATCAGAGGGACTTCTTCCACATTGCATTACCCCCTCTTGCCTCCAGCTTTGATGGGAAAGGTCTCGCTGGTGGAAATGACATCAGAGCCACAGCATCCCTCCATGAAGTTTTCATCCTGGTGAATCACACTTCTCCATTAGCAAAGGAAAAAAAAAAAAGAAATCTTTCAAGACCAGTTGGATGAAATTTGTCTTCCATAAAATCTGTTCACATCAGGTGTTGTAGTTTGGCAGCAGAGATGGGGTCCCCTGGAGTGGGGGTCACCACACCTGTGTGTCAGGGACCCCATTCAGGATGGGACGAATTCCCACCTGCACAGGCCTTTGGAATCCACTTCCCCATCCACAGGCAGAGGAACAGCCCCATGCCCTGTGCAGGAGGATGGAAAGGGGGGAGGGAGGGGCAGAGGATAAACACCCTTCCATGTGACCATGACAAGGAGGGGCACAATCATCTTGTGGCCAGCTTGGGTTGTCCTTCCAGGTGGACCTGAAAACCTGGAAGAAGGGTTTCTCTTTTGGTTCTCTTCCTGCTTGGAACTACCAGCCAGCAATCCACGGAGACATTAATTAATCCTGGAGAATTAAGGATGAACACGGTGCGTTCCCAGCTCTGCTGGAGGGCCTGTGGTGTGGTTGCCTCTTCAGCACTGACAGGGCCCTGGTGGAGGCAGTGCCAGGGGACAGTGGGTGCTGAGTGCTGCAGCTCTCTGCTGCTGATGGGGAGCCCATTCTTCCCAGGGATCCCATCCCTCATCCCTCCTTGCTGCTTTGTTTCTTTGATTTCATTGCTGGCATCAGTGGCAGGAGCAGAAAATTGAGTGTGACTTGCACAGTGAGTAAGGAAGGGAGAGGAAGGATCCTGAGGTGGGGAACAGCCAACAAGGCCCTGAGCCCTGCTGGGAGAATCCCACTCAACTCAGTGACATCTGAGTGTAAAATAAGTCTTGGAATATCTGGGAGAGTTGTGCCAACCCCAGCAATGCCCAAAGCAGGAGTGAAACTCCCTCCATTTGAACTCCTTTCCTGCCTCACCAATGCCAGAGCTCAGCCTTTGGAAGACCAAGCTTCTAAGGGAATGCCTACTGCCCACTGCATCCCCTTCTTCAATATTTGTCATTCCAATGGCCTTCTAATGCCTGTAAACACAGGAATTGGCATCTGGACAGCAGGAAATCTAGGAAATTAGCACGAGGGACTCTTCTGGGCTTGTGGCCAATGTATAGTCCTAGGAGCCACTGAAAGCACAGCAGCGCTGAGCTCTAGAAAGTGGGAACGGTGTCACTGGGTTGGCAGAGTGCAGCTCCTGCTCCATTCAGGATAAGTGACAGGAATTCCAATGCTGTGCCTTGTCCACAGGGAGCCAAACTCCCCGAGATCCTGCTTTGGGCAGGGCAAGCCCAGCTCCCAGCTCTGCCCTTCAGCTGTTGGGGGAAATGCCACAAGAGTCTCTTCTTTCTCAATTTTTTCCTTTCAGGTTCGTCCTGCATTTTTGCCACCTGGTCTGGCTTCCTCATGTCCATGGAGCAGGAATTTGGCCCACAAGACTCACTAATTGCTGTACAAGGGAGTCACACTGAGCCTATGACCCAAACAGGAGGTTCCATGGGAGCCCATCACAGCATCCAGCAAATCTTCCAGCTTTTCCATGGGCTTTGGGGCGGTGCTGACACCATGATCAAGCTGCTCTCTGCTCCTGAGTTTCAGATTCCAGTGCAAGTTTGAATCCTTCAGGAGTCTCAGTGATTGCATTATGGGATGAGACAGAGAATGCAGGACCTCGGGAAATCCTTCAGTGCTGGCATGATGGGACAAATCCGAGCAGGAATGGCAGGAAGTGGCTGGTAAGGTCCCAGTCAGTGGCCTGTGAGCGTGCACAAGTGCACACCGAACCGGGCACACACAGCAGGCTGGCAGGGCTGGCAGGGCTGGCCAGCTCACCCTAGCACTGTCCCAGCACAGGCACTGATTTTCTGCTCCATCCTTCTGGCAGGACAATGAATTTGCACCCAAACACACCTGGAGCCTCTGCAGAGGCTGGATCAGGGAGCTGGGCTGGCAGGAATGGGATCTGCTGGGATCCCAGGGCTGTTCTGCACAGCTGCTCCTGCCCAGCGAGGAGAGACAGGCCTGTCCCCATCTCGGTGACACGAGGGAGATGTTCACTCCTGGGGGTCTGTGCCACACCTTTCTGGCAGCCCCAGGGATGGGTTTGGAGACAGATCGCAAATGCAGCACTTTGGGCACTCCCTGTCACTCACCCAGGTGGGAACTGGCTGTAGCAGAGGTGAGAAGAGCCAGCAGCACCCCAGAGTGGGGCACAGACCCTGCCGAACAGCATCCCAGGTGGGACATCCAAGCATCCTCCTGCTCCTCCCCTTCTCTGCTCCCTCCTTGTGAGTCATCAGGCCTAGGACAAGGCTGGCAGGAAGCCATGGCCCTGCTGATGCCCTTCACTGCTGGCTGGCAGTGCCTCCCTCCTTCTGGGAAGCTCAGCACCAGTCCCAGTGCTGGGAACCCCAAGGGATGGTGCAGCCTGGAGCTCCCCAGTCTGACTTCCACACATAATCCTGGAGTGCACATTCCCTTGGGACTGTGCCACTGCCCTCCTCTGGCCCCCATCCCCTGCCAGCTGTGTGTGACAGGCTGCTCCTGCCTTCAGAGACCTCCAAGCCCCAGCAGGAGAGAGCAGCACAGGAGAATCTCTGTGGTTTGATAAGGAAAAGAAGCCTCCTGATAAGCTCTGTGCCCAACCCTTCCTAGCCTGGCCCAGAGGGCACAGACAGCTCCATTTTATGGCCCCCTGGGTCCCACGGGGTGGCCATCCACTGCATGTGGACAGCAATGGTTTATTTTCTCAGCATCCAAGGTCATCCTGGAGGTGAAGCCTCTGGCACGATGACTCCGGGAACAGGCACCTGAGCTGCTAGGCCCTGTGTTTCTGGGGACATCCCTCTATTTCCTAAATCCCAGTGCTGCTCCACTCGGGACCTACCACAGAGCTGAACCCATCTGTGCAGAGCAGGAGAAAAATAGCCCTGCCCAAATCTTGGGGTTGTTTCTGACATTCCTGTACCCCAACTCCGAGGGGCTGGGCCAGCATTTGCTGCTCTGCTGAGCATCCTGGAATCTGAATGATGCCGGGAGCAGGTGGGACAGTTTGAAGGGAAAAAGGAGCATGAGCAGGGCATGTTTCACACAACCAAACCCTTTGCTGGCACCAGTTAAAGGTTGCATAACCATCCAAAAATGCCTTATTTATCACTGTGGTGTTAAATGCTCAGATCACACTCCACATCCTTTTAAATTTTCAGCTCCGAGCTGAAATTCAGCTGCTCCGAGTCCTTCACCCCTCGCAGTTGACAACCACTTAGGAAAAAGAAATCTTTATTTTATAGTTTCGTTGTATACTTGTACACAAGTAAAATAAAATGCATATCTATATATACTGCAATCTTGTGAAGGGGAAGGCAGCATTCTTTAACAAATGCTGCCTGTAAACACGGTGTGAAGGATGGAATGGAGACGGAAAAACTGCAAGAGTCATCAACATAGGATTAAAACAGCATCAAATCCATTACCTCTGCAAATGGGAACCTGCAACATTGTTCAGTGTGATGGTGAGTTACAAACATATTTTAGACATTCTTTTCAGAGCATTTCTTACACTTCTTTTTTTTTTTTTTCCCTGTAAATAAACCATATTTCTTTACCATCTGCTGTAGCAAAAGCTGCTTTGTGGGCAAGTGCAGTTCCGAAGACCAAAGGTATAATTCACAGGTTTCAGGACAAATAAGTTATGTACATCTCAATATTTGCCTTTTTGTTTCTTGTTTGTTTTTTGTTTTTGTTTTTTTTTAATAAAGGCATCCAGTTAAGTTTTGTGTAACAAAGCTTTCTCAGGGTGGATGGGAGTCCTGCTTTTGTTTGCAACATTTATGGAGGTCAGCAAAAGTCAAGTATTAAAGTGTCATCAACCCAAGAAAAGAGTTAATTTTAGCAGAATAACAGTAAGCTCCACACCAAGGGGGGAATCAAAAGGCTTAGGCTGAGCTGTAACGTGGAGCTGTTCCCCTGCTGGGTGAGGCGGCACTGGGCCTTTGATCTGTTCTTTTTAGAGCAGCCCTGCCTCTTTTTGGTTGGGACTGTGGAAGGTTCAATGGGCTCTAGAAATTCGGGTCTCAACTTGGTCAAAGGAGGGTCTACAATGCTGGGGAAGGTCCCAAAGGGGGAATCATTTATCTGCTTGTTGCTGCCATTTTTGGAAGGGTCCGTCTCCATGTACTTGGGCCTGGACATGTTCTCCTTCTCCTTGAGGTGGTTGTTGGATGAGCGGCTGCTGTGGGAGGAGGGCCCTGCCTTGCCCTTAGCCTCGTAAATAAAAGACTTGTCCATCTCTGGCTGGCAGCACTTGGAGGAGCCGTCGTGGGAGCCCAGCGGGGGCAGCCCCGTCGGGAGCTTCCCCGACCTGGTTTTAGTGCTAAAAACGCTGGTGCGGATCTGGTTGAAGGAGTCCACGCAGCTGTCCAGGTCGGAGCTCTGCAGCCGCTTGAGGTCCCGCCCTGCCAGGTGAGGGGGCAGGTGGCACTCCAGCTCCGAGGAGGAGCCTTTGAACTGCTTAAACCAATTCCAGAGCGAGCGGGCCTGGCAGTCGCAGATCCACTGGTTGCCGTTGAGGCGCAGGTACTGCAGGGACGCCAGGGGGGCCATGGTGTCCCCCGTGAGCACGGTGAGGTTGTTGTTGAACAGGTACAAGGTCATCACCTTCCCCAGGTCGTGGAAGGCGCGCCGGTGCACCAGGCTCACCCTGTTCTGGTGCAGCAGCAGCCGGTCGAGGTTGATCAGCCCGCGGAAGACGTTCTCCGACAAGCTCTTGATTTTGTTCCCATGCAAAAACAGGTACGTGAGGTTTGCCAGGTCGATGAAGGTGTCGTCCAGCAGGATCTGGAGGTTATTATCCTGAAGGTAGAGGTACTGCAAGGAGAACAACCCTCGGAAAAGCCCCGTGGAGAGCTCCAGGAGCCCGCAGCGGTCCAGGTGTAAGGTGTGGAGGTGCACGAGCCCCCGGAAGGTGACGGGGTTGATGGATTTCAGGTTCGTGTTGTCGCTGAGGTCCAGCTCCTCCAGTTTGGTGAGCCCGTAGAAGGCCCCGGGCTCGATGAGGCTGATGTTATTGGAGTGGATCCACAGGATGGTCATGTTGCGGCAGGAGGTGAAGCTGGTGGCCCTCACCAGGGTTATCCGGTTGTTGTGCAGGAAGATGCGCTGACTCTGGATGGGGATCTCCGTGGGGATGGCTGTCAGCCCCTGCTGCTGGCAGCTGATGGTGATCTTGGGTTCACTGTAGCATACACACGCCCCAGGGCAGGACTCCACTTCTGATGGGATGTTCAAGCAAAGCACCAAAATCAGCAGTTTGCTTCCTGAGGAATGACAGAAATAGGGTGGGAATTAGGCAGGGTCATGGAGAGCGCTTCTCTTTGGAGAGGAGCCTGAAATTCCCCCTCCGAGTGTGGCACCACCAACCACAAACAGATGCCAGGGCAGCCAGCGATTAAAATGCAGGATTAAAAATGGGATTCTGCCACACAACTCAAGAGCTTAAATCAATGTACTCTTGTAGAGATGGAGCCCCAGCGCCTCCTCTGCCCTGCACCCTCGAGAGGTGAAAGAGAGGGATCAGCACTTTGGATTTGCACATCCAACACCAGCCCTGTTCCCAGGGATCTTACCCTGTTCCCAGGATCTTACCTGTGAGCAAAGGGACCGAATTCGAGGGCATTTCCCTCTGCCATGGGCATGCCTGGCACAGCTCAGCCACTGGAAAAGCACCTGGGATGTACCAGGAAACCCCAGATCCCATCCCAGCAGTGCTACCAGCTCCTCGCTTTGCAGGGTCATGGAACAACTCTTCCAAACAAGCAGGTGTCCCCACACTTCTCTCAAAACATAACTGTGACTTTCCACAAAGAATTTTGGGCTGATTTGATCTTCCTGGGAGAAATAACTGTGAGACATTCCTAGAATAACTTTCAGGTCAGACCTGCCTGGAGAAGTCTCAGGGCCAAGAGGATCCTTTCCTTCTCCTGCTCAAAACTTTAAGCCACATATTCCTGCTTCCTCTCTCCCCACATTTTTTTCCCTTGAACCTGTGCAGCCACCAAGGAAGAGGAGGAAAGAGCAGGATTTTCCATCGTGCTGTTGTAGGAGAAAGTCACATGCAAGGCTTCACTCAGGGATCCCGCCAACTGTGCAAGACAGGAACAGATTCCATGTGTCCCAAGCATGTTGGCAGCCCCATGGGGCTGGAAAACCCTTGAGAAGAACATTTTTTTTTTCCTGGTGGTGCCCCACCCACTTCCTCAGGAGCTGGGCTGCACTGGAATCCCAAGGAAGCATTTTGGTTCACCAAATTCCCCAGCTGGGGAGCTGGGAACGAGCCTGGAGGGAGAGAAGGGATGGACAGAGCAGCACCTGCTCCAAACGGACCTCAAGGGTCCCTGAAGGTCCCGCTGAGAGGCCTGAGGAGAGCCAGGCTATTCCCTGTTCCTGGTGGGAAGGGAGGCAGTGCTAGCAGAGCTTTCCCAGCTATTAGAAGCCAGTAATTAGTTGATTGCTCCAAAGGGTAGATAAAATGAATGGACAGCAGCTGGAGCAGTGGGAGGATCCATTTGGGAATGCCACATGTGAGCAGGGACACTGTGACTCCTTCCCAGTTTGTCACAGCACCTCTGGCCAAAGGACATGTCCTCCCCCCCGCTGGGAATCTCCAGCCCAGGGACAAGAGCAGCTTCGCCTCTCTTGTGGGAGGGTTTTTCCTTTGGAAATCTCAAAACATCATTCTGGAATGTTGGTGCCTCATTACAAAGTAAGGTGGAAATGCAGAGTGCAAAAAGCCAGACAGGAAAGCCCAGCAGTGCAGAATGGGATGAACTGGGGACACTGGAGCCACATCCAGCCTTGCAAATTCCCAAGGGGGAATCTGAAGGCAGTGGGTGCACCTCCCTTAGAGCCTGGCAGGTGCTGACGTGACCAACGAAACCACATCAAACACCAACAATAACAGATTAAATCCCACGGAAACCTCACCAAATCTTTACTGAAGGAATAACAATTGGAAAAGCTGAGGTGGGAAAGTCTCCTTCCTGCAAGAACAGGCCAAGATCCCAGGTTTGGGTGTCAGTCTGGTCAGAACAATTCACTGTGCGTGGTTAAAAAATTTGATGTGAGCCAATACAGGCAGGAGACTCCCATATATCATATTCCACAAGGGATAAAATCCTCAGCTCAGCATGCAGAGATAATTGGAGCCTGATGCTATCAGCTGCTGAGCAACCCTGCAAGGCAGAGTCTGAGTGCAGTGTTGCGACACATCTTGTCATGTTTTGACGTGTCACGTCCCATTGCATGAAGCACGGAGACAACTGAAACTCCGCTCTGCAGCCATGGCACACCAAGAGCAGCCTCCTGGGAAATCACAACTGTGCTGGCGACCCTCTGGCCATCCCTCTGCAGCTGATAATGAAACCCCGTGGGCAGAGAAACGGGACCTTCTGGAGCCTCTCGTCAGCTCCGTGATTCGGGTGATGGGGCTGGGGGTGACACCAGAGCAGGGGGAGTCACCTCCTTATGCAACACCTCCCACTCCAGCCAAACAGCTCAGACTAGGACACCGAAGCAGGATCCAGCTGTCCCCAAGCTGCTCCTCCCTGCCACGGCCTGGGGAAAATCCAGCCACAGCCTGGATGCATCCCTCAGGCCTTAGGAGTAAATGGGAAACAGCAGAGGGAATGCAAAAACCCATTCCCAAGCGAGAGGAATCGCAGTAACATCATCCCTGTCCCAGCTCCGGTCAAGGGCACGATAAATCCATGTAAATCATGTATCCACAGGGAGAGAGGAGAGGACATGAAGCAGCTGGCAGAGGACGAGCACGAGCATCACCCTGCCCTGTGCCACCCATCCCGACAGCTGAGCGGGCACAGGTGATCCACAGGATCTCTCTTCCCATGGGGAGCTCCCGGGCCGGGCAGCAGGGTCCTGTCCCAGCTCCTGGCTGTGCCCGGGGCTGGAGCAGTACGGCTCCAGGAGGCAAGGGGCACACGCTGCTGCGCTCGAGGCTCGGCTCTCCCGGTCCCGCTGCGATGCCCCGGGGGCTGCCAGCAGCGGTGAGCCACCGAGAGCGCCGCCAGCCAGCAGCACCGGGAAATTAATTACAGCAGGGTCAGGCTGCGTGCTTTAATTAGGGACCTGGTGTTCATGAGCTGCTCGGATTAGCTCCTTCCACCGAGACAGTTCCTGTCAATCATCCCCCAAAGCCTTTTTCCAGTGCCTTTCCCGCCGTGCAGCTCAGCCGTGTCCTGACTGATCCATGCCACAGCACAGCCGCTGTCAGTCCCCAGCCAGGGCAGGCCAGGGGGAAGGGCAGGATGAAGCCGTGGGAAGCCGAGGTGACTCTTTTGTCCCCAGCCAGGCTGGGTGTGCCGTGACAGAGTCCCAGGGACCCTGCATGGCTTTCCCTGCTCCTCCAAAATCCTTCTCCAGTGACTGGTGTCCAACCAGCAGCTGTGCCTGGTCTCAGACCCCAGTGGCCACCAAGTGCCATGAGCCACCCAGACCTTGCACTGGGATATTTTAATTTGTTTTCCTGGAGCACTGGGTTCAGCTCTGGCAGTGGGGTCCTTCCTTTTCCAGGAAAAATACCCCCTGCCCTTAGGCAAGAAGGATAGGAGACATTCAAGGCCATGCTGGACGGGCTTGGGGCAACCTGGGGTAGTGGAAAGTGTCAGGGGGTGGAACGAGATGAGCTTAAAGGTCCTTCCCAACCCAAAGCATTCCAGGATTCTGTGTTTGACGGCTGTCAGGGAGGAGGGAGGTCAGAAGGTTCCCTGTCTACCCATTCCCAGAACACGCCACGCTCAGCTCCCAGTGGGGAGCAGCATCCTCCCTTCACCTTCCAAATAAATCCATCCCGACTTCTGCATCTGCAGTGAGCTCCCACCGCCATCCTCCACCTCCAGCTGGACTCTTCCACCTCAGGACCCATCTCAGTGCCCATTCCTGAGGAAAAGGCTCTTGGAATGACACCCGTCCCCTCCTCTCTTAGCTGAGAAACCATCCCTCCCTCTTTCAGAACATGATTAAAACTTAACTCGAGAGTTCCTGTCAAAGGCAAAACATGAAAGAAATTCCAGAACCTGGAACCCTCAGTCCCTCCAAGACTTCGGCTTTGAGTTTAGCATTTGTTCCTTCAGAGCCTTCTTAAAAGCCAGAAAGCTCCTTCAGTGAAGCTGCAGCCATTCCCCTTTGCCATCCCCGAGTGTTCTGACTCACGGAACTGGAAGCAATTAAAGTGGGTCCATTATCTGCCTCTCCGCCGCTCCCCCGGGCCCTCGCCTTGTCAAACGTGGCAATTAGAAAGAAAAGGCTCCGGGGGCCTCCAGCAGATGCTTTGCAAACTTTTTTCCAGGAGGCCAGAGCGAGCTGCGATGTGGTGCCGTTTGCAGAGCCGAGGCCTCCCCGCGGCTCTGCCCCGGTCTCGACTGACCTGCAGATATTCTCATGTGGCTTTCCTGCAGCAGAGGGTCAATAATCATCGGAGTTCTCTCCTGCTGGACATAACGGGAGCGCTTTACAATACAAAGCCTCTTGCTGATGCACCCAGCGTTTTGCCTTTGTTTATTGCAGGGACGCACTGGAGCTGCCGAATTCCCCGCTCGGAGTGGGCGCCGTTTGAAATTCTGTGGGCATCGTTTGAAATTCCACACTTGGCTGCTCCTGGTGCCTCCCGCTTTGTCCTGTGGCCAAAGGTGGGGCTGTGCCTGTGCCACAGGGAAGAGGGCAGCGCTTTGATGCATTTCAAGTGGAGGTGAATCGAGAGGTCAGTAAGCAAGGACAATCGGCTGGAGCAGCCTGGAGTTTCCTCCCTTCTGCTGCGGAGAGGAAGGGTAGAGCATGACGGTGCAGCTGGAGCGGCTCCAGCTGGGAGGAGAGCTTGGAGGTAAAGCTTTGCCACCATGAAACACCTGGGACAGGCACCCGAGTCACAGCTGCAGGGCAGAGCAGGTCCCGGCCACCCTCAGGAAGCTGCAGCACAACATTTTGGGGCTGAAACAGGTCCTGGGGCACCTCTGCATCTCCATGGGGATTTTGGGGTGTCAGACACCCCTTTTAGGTGGGACAGTCAGCGAGGTCACTGGGGCCTGTGAGCTCTGGGGTTCTGAATCGCTCCCCAGGCTCTGCTGGGAATGCTCCATGTCCAGGGGCTGGAGCTCGAGCCCCAGCTCACACCAAAACACCAGTGATGAACCCCAGTGGCCTAAAAATAGGGAGCTAATTCCCCTTTGGACGCCTTTGGGGGCCTGAGGCAGCAGGAATGGTGTGCACAGGTTTGGCACAGCTCGGTGTGAGATCTGTGCCAGCCCTGCCTGGAGCTGCTGGGACGTGAGCAGCAGTAGGGGCAGCAATTCAGGCACCTGAATCCCACCCCTGACTTGTCCCTGATCCCACATCCTCTGGGACCGCATCCAGAGCCATTAACCTTTGGGACTGAGATGCTCTTCCTCGCCTCTGGCAGCACAGCCCCTCTGGAGCATCCAGACTGCCCTGAATAGGGTTTGAGCAGGAAAAGTCCCAGCTATGGTCAGGGCTGAAAGGTCATTTCTGTAATGCACCCTGGCAGGGAGGCAGGCAGTGGATGTGCCATCTCCTCACTTCGGGTGTTCATCTTTCCCTCTTAAATCACACTCTCTTAATGTGATTTTTGGACTTAGTATTGCAGGGATATTTTGAAGGCAAGAAGGTAAAAACGAGTTGTAACTTGTGCAATTCTCCCACTCCATCCTGCCAAACCTTCGGGGGGGTTTGAACACTGATTCTTCAGCATGGCTCAGGGCTGAGCTCCCCAGCTCATTCCAGGAGCTCAGGGCAGCACAAACCTTTCCTGCGACAGCTCCTCCTTTCCTGGGATGTGCCAAAGCAGCTCCCACTTGTGGGGCTCCCCATCCCTGCCAATGGCTCTTCCTCACTTCCAGAATTTTGGCAGCAGCCTGGATTTAGCCTAAGAACATTTGGTCAGGGTTATGCTTTTGGTGCTTTGCCAGCATTTCCCTCGGCAGCAGCAGGGAGAGGAAGGAGAAGGGAAGAGTGAACAGTTTTCATTTCAGGCCATTTGAATGAGAACTCGGCAAGGAGCAGAAAAATTAAAGTTTCTTCTGTAGCCAGAGGGTTTTCATCCTGCTGAATTCCCAAGGCTTGCTGCAGGGCGTGGAGGTGTGAGAGCTGCTCAGAGAAAAGGTCACCAGAACCCTTCAGAGGGGAAATACCAAGGGAGTCATCAGGTCCCTGGTTAGCAATAACAATTATCAATGATTACAGCCCGGGAGTGCCCTGGGAGGCCAGGGAATGGGAAAAGTCCTGATTCCAATAAAAGAAGGTGAGAAGAGCTGCAGGGAGCCTGCCCAGAGGCAAGAATTTCCCTGGCTCCCTCCCAGACATAAAACCTTCTTCCCCTCTTCGGGATTCTTCCAAGCCCTAGGTCCCTGTAGGAATGCTGCTCCAGATGTTTTTGCTGTACTCCACAGCTTCTCCTCTTTGCTGCAGGGGTGGGAGTGCAATACTTGGGATTCAGGGGCAGCTTGGACCATGGCAGAGGTGCATATGGAATTGGGCAGAGATTTAGATGGAATTTTGCAGAAGTTCAGATGGAAAATTGCAGAGCTTCAGATGGAGTTTTGCAGAGGTTCAGGTGGAATTTTGCAGAGGTTTTTCAGATTTTGCAGAGGTTTGGATGGACAGTTGCAGAGATTCAGAACGAATTTTGCACAGATTTAGATGGGCAGCTGCAGAGATTTAAACAAACTTATGCAGGGGTTCAGATGGACTTTTACAGAAGTTCTGCAGCTTCTCTGGAAATTCCATTTTAGTACCTCCCCTCCCTCACAGAGAACAATAAATAAGGACGTGGCCAACCCCACACAGGTTAAAGATGGTATTTTAAATTATTTTCATGAAATCAGGAATAATCTTTGAGGTACTTAAGCACTGGAAACCTAACCCAGTTATCCCTGTTTGCTACGGACAGGCACTGGAAAATCCTATGGATACACCAGCCCTTTTTGCAGTGAGTGCTCCTGCCAGTGCTGTGCTCCGCCCCTCACCTGGTGGGGCTCCCTTTGCCAGGTCAATCAGCACAAGCAGAATTTTCAGCTGCTCTCGTGTAATACAGAAAAAATCTGCATGGTTGCCACCTGTCCTCTTTCCGTTTGTGGCACATCTGGAAGGGGAAAGCTCCTGACCTTTTAAAGGGAGAAGATTATGTGCTTAAAGTAAAACATGGAGAATTCCTGTGGAAAAGGCCTCTTAGGTGGGTTTATTCCAGTCCTGGGCTTGACACAGTTCAACCCTGGTCCTTTCTGTGCAGATAGCGCAGGTCTCAGATGCTGATGGCCCATCCAAACTCCCAGTATTCCCTTTTCCTTCCTCAGAACTGGTTTCCCCACTGCATGCAGGAGTGTGTCCCTTTTCAGGATGTGATCATGTCTGGAGCTGGAACAACCATGGATATGTCCAGCTCTCCTGAACACACAATGCAAAGTCTTTTTCTGGTCCCTCTCCACCAGTGTGACGCCACAGAGCCCCTGCACCACAGCAGCAGGCTCTGGACTCCATGGAGCACATGGGATTTGTGGGGATTTGGCTCAGAGCAGGTGAGTTAGACTTGATCTTTTGCCAGGTACCAAATTCCACAGCGACAGTGGGAGGAGAGGCAAAAGCTCCTGGAGATGCACAGAGCAGGGGCTGGCTGTGCCAAAGGCAGGGACCCAAAGCTGTGGGAATTGGAAGAGAGGCAGAAAAACCCAGTGCCCAAAGGGAAGGTGAAGGTACATGGCCTGGCACGTGCATTTGGAGAACTCGAGGCACTCCTGGGAAAAATGGGCACAAAAAGGGGAGGAGAATGGGCAGGAAGGCTGCAGGACAGGGGGAGATCCCTGAAAGTCTGCAGGCACTTGCTGAGCTCTCCAAATCCCACTGAATTCATCTTGGAGAACAGCTCTGAGTAGCTGCTATGATCCTGATCCAACTCCCAGGGCTTCACTGGGCACCTGCCAGGCTGGGCCTGGCCGCACTTAGCACAGGGAGCCAAGGAGGAGGAGGAGGGAGGGCTCCTTCCTCACAGCCTGGGAGAACCAGATGGGTTGGAATGAGTTCATCTTTAAGGTGTCTTCCCACCCAAACCATTCCAGGGTTCTATGAAATGTCAACAGCTTCACTTTCTCCAGGTGACTGCCAACAATGGCCATGGTGTTGTCACAGCTGTCACAGGATGATGGGATGGTTTGGGTGGAGAGGACTGTAAATCCCATCTCATTCCACCCCTCCCATGGGCAGGGACACCTTCCACTGTCCCAGGGTGCTCCAAGCCCTATCCAACCCGGCCTGGGACACTTCCAGGGATCCAGGGGCAGCCACAGCTTCTGTGGCCACCCTGTGCCAGGGCCTGCCCACCCTCACAGGGAAGGATTTTTTCCCCAAATCTGTCCCTGACATGCTGCATTTTGCCAAGAGTCCCATGGCCAAAACCCACACCCAGCCCAGTAAAGCCAAACCAGCAGGTCCCTAAGAACAAGACCAGAAAAGCTGTTACTGGTTCCAGCAATGTGCTGAGGGCATCCTAGGTGGTTCCAATCCTCATTCCCATCCTATCCAGATGGGATGCATCCAGCACGCTGCACGAGCAGGATCGTGTGTGATCCTGCCACCATTCCATCCCCACACTGGGAAGAATGAGGTGACAAAATATTCACTGTGAATCACAAGCAACTCCTCCAGAAGTCAGGATTATCTGTGCCATATCTGTAAAAAATCAGAGACAAACAGGTGTCCAAAGGAAGGAAACTCAGGTTCCTGAGATGATTTAGGTCTCTCATGGGACACAAAGTACCCCAGGAATGGTTCAAAACCTTCTCAGGAAGGAGAGTTTCCTGCAGCTCCAAACCTGGCATTGGTGGCTGCTCTGTGTGTGACTGACTCGGGGAGAGGAGAGGTGAAGCTCCAGATGGAATTTACACCTGCTCCCCCCCAGCCATCTGGGGCTTCACCCCCTGCCAGCTGCAAATCGCACCCCCACAGCTTCTGGAAGAGCCCCCTTGCCCAAGGCAGCATTTTCCTCAGCTTTCCTCTAAAATAACATTATCTCAGTTTTTGCTCGCAGCCCCAGCATCTGCATCCTGTGGAGTGCAGGGGTGGAGTTTAGGAAAGAGCCTGGGAGGGAAAGTTGTTCCAAACATCCCCCATGGCCTCAGTTTGGTCGTGTGTGTGGATGCAGAGTGAGAAAACAGGCTCAGGCAGGACAGGGAGGGGGAGAACATTCCAACTCCAACCTTAGACACAGCCACGTTCCCAGAGAACAGCTGGAAATGACCACAGGAGAGAGCAGACCCAGGGGACTGGAGATCAGATTTCTGTGCCCTGCTCATAACTTACTGCTTCCCTTGCTGGGCCTGCAGGACCAGAGCTCTCCAGATATCCCAAGGTTTGTCACCTGGAGCAGGGGAGGAGCAGAGCTGTGCCACGATCTGTGAGGTCTCTACCTCAAAGTGGCCTTCAGCAGGCTCAGGACATTCCTCATCCCCCCAGGACACCCGGCCCCTCCGGCCTGGCCATGCTCCCCTTCTCGCTCCTTTCCCCTTTTTCCTCAGCATCTCCCCCAGCTCCTGGCACACATCTCTGGCTCGTCCTTTCATTCCCAGATGAAGGTGGGACTGGTTTTTGGTAAGTGTGCATGTCTCAGGTGAGTGCAGCTCACTCAGCCATGCTCCCCAGGTGAGGAGCACAACACCCACACTCTATAAATAAACATATTCCTCTGAAATGTGCAGCTCCCTGAAGCCAAGCTGAACAAGGACACAACAGGCTGCTAATTATACAACTTCCTGTTTTCCTGGAAATTGGGAAGTGAGCAATGGGGAAAGGATCCTGCAGCCCAGCAGGGTTTGAACCCCCAGTGCTGGGCTGAGCTGCCCTCACCTCACACCCACCCTGAGATCCCACAGAATTCCACCAGGAATTCACACCAGATTTCCATGCCCAAAGTCCTCAGTTCAAGGTCTCATTGCAGGCAGAGAAATGAGAGCCCCCTCCTGCTTTTCATTCCAGGGGGATAAAAGCTCCTGTTCCACCTGCAGCCTCCCCTCTTCCCCGTGTCCATCCATTTCCCCAGTACAGGGCATTAAATGTCCATAATCACCTGTTCTCTAATGGAGCCTTAACTCAATTTGAGAGCCTGCAGCTCCCAGGCTGCTGGACAGGCCCCCATTCCCTGCTCCCAGAGTGATGGCCGAGCACCTGGCTAGATTCAGATTCCTTGTTCCCCTGCTGCCAGTCTCCCAGGCAGTTGTAGTTGCTCTGCATTGGAGCCCTACCTTCAGCTTTATTCTTCAGGGCAAGAGCCCCATCATCTGACAACTTCACGGGCAGTAATTTAGAGATGTTTTCCAGATCATTCATGAAAACAGGGAAATACAGCAGGGTGGAAGCTGAACCCTGCAAAGCTCCTGTGCAAGCAGCTTGTTCTGCACTGATCCTCCACCAACAATCGCATTTTGAGGGCTTTAAGCTGCCTGTTTCTTAATCCATTTAATAACTGTCCATTGATTCCATAGATAGGATATTCTCCACGGCGGAAATCAAGTGCCTGACATAAATCTGAATTTGTTATGATAATCCAGATCCATGAGCAGAGGCTGGGGGAATTTGTGCACATCTCATCCACCAGGACACCCGGTCCAAGCCTGGGGCTTGCTGGCATCAAGGTGATGCCATCAATAAATAATTGTGACAGCAATACCTTTAAAAACGATAATCAGAAAAAAAAAAAAAGAAGACAGCTGGGTTTAGAAAAAAATTCTGGGAAATATTATTGGAGGAGGGAAATATAGCAGAGGAAATTATAGGTATTTCATGGAATTGTGGAATCAGTAAGGTTGGAAAAGCCCTCTAAGATTTCCAAATCCAAGTGTCAACCCAGTGCCATTGAGCCACGGGCACATGTTTCTGGAGCACTCCCAGGGATGGTGACTCCCTGGACAGCCTGTTTCAGTGCTTTTCCAGGTATTTTTCTCTGGATTTCTATGCTTTTGATCCTTAGTTCTGTTAACATCTCTTTCTCCACAGCACAGACCCGAGCTGAGCAGCCTCTCCTCACCTCCAGGGCTTTCACACTTCCTGCTTCCAACCTTCCCTGGCCTTCCCTGTCTCTGGGAATCCTCTGGTTTTCAGGTTTATAAGGAATTATTGGATCTTGTCAGCAAGTTCTGGCCATGCTCCCACACACACTCCTTAGAAGGGGCTGGAGCATCCATCCATGTGGGATTATTGTCCATAAACCATCCTGGTGGATGGGCTCTCATCCCAGCTCGGCCTCCCTCTCCACAGACAAGTTGTTTAAGCATTCAGGATCATTGCAGAGGAGAGAAAACATTTCCTTGAATAAGAACAGTATTTTCTCCTTTCCATGGGAGCTGTTTGTCCCCGGGACTGGGTGTTCCTGTCACCCCTCCACTCCCTGGTGGCAGGGTCACCTGTCCTTCCTCGTCCACCCCAAGCACACAGGGTCACGCTGTCCCTGTGCAGCCCCTGGGGCTCATTTCTTCATTGAAAGAACCAAACCATGAATTTGATTGAAGACAATCACATCCCGTAGCCAGGCCCTGCAAATGTCCAGGGGGACAGAGAATTCCCACCCTGCAGGTCCCTCCCTCCTGCAGAGCCCTTCCAGAGCAGCAGGGCTCCCTTCCCATTAGTGCCTGTTAATATTTCATGGGACTAAGTGAATTTCTTTCCATTTCATTTGCCATCTTTGTTTAATTCACCTCCTTCAGCACGGAAGGGAGACCAAGGACCAGCTGCTGATGTGGGGGAAATAAGAATCATCTGGTCAAAGGAATGAACTCAAGTGAAAAAAGGAAGAAATTGGTCAAATTATGAATAGAAATTACAGCAGAATCACAGAAATGCCACTGGAAAGCTCAAACCTGCAGGAGCAATAACATCAGGCACCCAAATGGCACCTCATGGGTAATATATTCATTTCCAAGCAGAATATCCCATCTCTTCCAGCTCTCATATAATGCAAGTCAAGGAAAAAGAAGAGTAAATCTTGTGGATTTGAAGACAGAAAACAACCTTCTCCTCATGTTCTCCTGCTCTTTTTTTTCCTGGCAAAGTGAGAGCCAACTCTCCTTTCCCTGAGGAAAACATGTGCAGCTTCTGACAGGAGCAAGAACAAGGAGCACAAACCCCGCAGGTTCCAGCAAGAACTCTCCAGACATCACTTCCCAAAATGTTCTTGATGCCAGCCTTGGTTCCCAAACCTGCTCAGTATTCCCACCTCTCAACCCTCTTAAAACTCCACAAAAACTGCCCAGCAAATCCCCTCCCAGGCTCATGTGGGGCATCAGGCCAGGATCTCTCACAGGAAAAGCAGGAATGCTTTGGAGTGAAGCTGGGAATTTCAAATTGTCCTTACTTCTGTTGCCTCTGTCTCTGCCTTCCCTTCCTTGAAGATTTTTTCAGAGCAAACTCAGCCATTCTCCCCTCAGTTCCAGAGCCCAAATCCTACCTCACTACTCATGGAAATGTTTACTCCCAGGATGTGGCCTGCTTCACCTCCTGTGGCCTCTACCTTCCTACTTTCCTCCTTAGCTGTTATTTGAGGTGACACTCCCCCTCACACAGGCCTTCTTCTGGGAAAACAGCCCAAACCATCTTCCCTTGTGCACAGCCTGGTCAGACCCACACAGGGCAGCACCAGCTCTGGAGGAAGGTGACAGCAAATCAGGGTGACAAAGAAACCAGGGACAAATTCTGCTCTGTTCTGTGCGTGTCCTGGGCTGATTCCACAGAGTGCAGGACCAAGGGAGGGAATTCTGCTCCTCTGCCCCCCTCAGGTGAGACCCCACCTGCAGAGCTGCCCCAGCCCTAGGGCCCAGCACAGGAAGGACCTGGAGCTGCTGGAGAGAGTCCAGAGGAGGCCATGGAGATACTCCAAGGGCTGGAGCACCTCTGCTGTGGAGCCAGGCTGGGAGAGCTGGGGGTGTTCCCCTGGAGAAGAGAAGGCTCCAGGGAGAGCTCAGAGCCCCTGCCAGTGCCTGAAGGGGCTCCAGGAGAGCTGGAGAGGGACTGGGGACAAGGGCTGGAGGGTCAGGACACAGGGAATGGCTTCCCACTGCCAGAGGGCAGGGAGAGATGGGATATTGGGAAGGAATTGTTCCCTGGGAGGGTGGACAGGCCCTGGCTCAGGGTGCCCAGAGCAGCTGTGGCTGGCCCTGGATCCCTGGCAGTGCCCAAGGCCAGGCTGGACAGGATTTGGAGCAGCCTGTGAGAGTGGAAGGTGCCCCTGCCATGGCAGGGTGTGGCACTGGATGACATTTGAAAGGTTCCAACGCAGACTGTTGTGTGGTTCCATGAGTGAAGCAGCAGCAGTGACCTTTCCTTGGGACAAGGGGGCCTCTTGCAGTGGCAAATGCCCCCAGGAACTGGCAGCACCTGAACTGCAGCTGCCACTGCACCTCTCAAACTCATCCCAGCTCCCTGGGAAGTTTAGGTGTGAAATTTATATGAAATTTCAGGCACTTTTCTGGCACGTGAATTCTGTTGCCACCCAGCAGCCTGAGGGTGTACGTTTCCATCCCTAGTTGCTGATGGAGCACGCAGGGCTTGCTTGGCCAGCTGGGCATGGGGAGGCTCTCAGAGGTGTCCAGGGGGGTGTACCATTCCTTAACTGTTCCTAAGGCATACAGGAGCACAATGGAGGGAGATCTGTTTGTTTTATCCCTCCAAAGCCTGGCTTGAGAGAGAGCCCTGCAGCCTCACCCCACAGGCAGGAGCACACCACGCTGCAGCATCGAGCACCTCATTCCTGACATGGGGACTGGGGGAGTGACTGCTCCACATCACTCCATGAAGGGAACATCACTCCATGTTCCCTGCTCCTGCCTGGGAGATCCCAGCTCAGTGTTCAGTGGCTGATGTGTGGAGAGGAGGACACGTGCCGTGACCGGCCACTGGGAGCACTGTCACACCCGGACTCATCAGAACTCTCATTAATGAGCTAATGAGAAGGGCAGGAAATAGCAGGTTAATTAAATCTGCCCCTCCTGAGCTGGGGAAGATTTCAGCTTTAGTAGGGATGGATAAATGACAAGGAGGGCTATGGCAAGAGCTGGCAGATTGTTCCAGGCTGGGAAACTGGTCCTTGTGGGAAAAATGAGCCTCCTTCCACCTCACGGGGAAGGGGAAAGATGAAAGAGTTGTGTGTGAGGAGCTGCCAGGAGCTGAGAGGTGATGCCTGATAATGAGAGGGGAAGCTGGGGAGGGAATTTTTGCTCTGAGCTTGTATTGCCAAATGTTACTCCTTGCCTGGGGCTCCTGGAGCCGATCAGAAAGAATCCAATTGGTATTGATCCCTGTTCCAACAGCTCTTAGGGGCTGATGTTCTTCCTCAACCAAAACACCGAGGAATTCAGAGAAAGGGGGAGAGAAAGAGCTTTTTCCACAGGTGAACTTGGAGCAGCACAGGTGGAAATGTCTCAATTGTGTGTCCAAAGAGCTGGAGGATGCTGGAAATACAGGAGGAAGCAATGTGGGACAGTGAATTAACTAAGCTGGAGGAGGAGGAGCTGCAGGGCCTCCAGGCTTGTCAGCAAGGAGATATGCAAAGAGAGCAGAGAAAAATGTTGTGTGATCTCTCCAGTTCAAATTTACCTCCTAACTGAGCTGTGCACCAGGACAACCCCTGGCAGCTTGCAAAGAGCTGGGAAAACAAAGAACCCCAAGAAATTATGAGCAAAATAGTCCCAAAATAGCTTAAAGTCTGTGTCACACTGGGACACAGCAACTGGAAGTGTCCAAGGAATGGACGGGGCTTGGAGCACCCTGAGACAGTGGAAGGTGTCCCTGCCCATTGCAGGGGTGGAATTCCATGATCTTTAAAGTCCCTTCCCACCCAGACCATTCTGGGATTCTGTGATTTGATTGTAAAATCATCCTTTAGACCTGCACAGCACCACAGGTCAGCATTATTTTGCCTCCTTTTTGACATCCCTATCCAAGGGAAAGGAAGGAAAGGACATCTGGTGTTCCACAAAAAGAAATATTTTCAGGAGAAAATGCTTGGAGAAAAGGGGACAACAAAATGTCGCCTTTCCAAGGCAGAAATGTGGGCAGAGTGTGTCTGTCCCAAGTTCTGCTCTCTCCAGAGTGAGAACTTCCCTGGAATCCTCCAACTTAAACCAGCTGCAGTCCAAGTGCTCTCTGAAACCACAGCAGTGAAAGACTAAATGACTTAAACCCTTTTCTCAAGGCAAGGACTTCAAACAAGAGGGAGAAGATATTCAAGACAAATGTGGAAGTCTGACTACTTAAAACAGCTCCTGAAGAGCAGAGACGAGAAAACGAAGAAAGCTCTGAATAAAAAAATAATAATAAAAAAAAAGATGTTAAGGCTTGAGAGCAGCATTAATGCACAAAATCAAAGCAATTTCACTAAGCTGTCAAAATAATCCTTGGATGTTGGGAGGAGCAGACCCACAATTGGAGAAGGAAGGGATCCCTCCTGCCTGGGGGGTGGGAATTCAGCCATTCCTGACAATCACAATAGGAGCAAAGCCCATGGCTGAGTGGCATTTACAGGAGACTGAGAAGAAAATCTAAATGAGAAAGAGAGAATTGAAAAACCCTGGCAAGCAGGGACACAAAAGGTTTCTGTTGAGAAGCTTGTAAGCCTTGGTGCATCTGAGACGTGCAGAAATTAATAAATCAGTGGTGTAGGGCTCTGATTAAAAAAAATAACCCCATATATAAAGAAGAGGTTGTCAGCTCCCGAGCACTCATTTGAATCCACGTTGTGTCACTACTGGTCAGATCTCACCCCACATGAGCAACTCAGCACCAGAGAAATTAAAGACAAAAGGCATGAAATCAGCATTTCTGACTTATGAGCTTTTTATAAACTCCCAAATCTGAGAGGAAAAACCCTCCAGGGCAAGAGGGACAGACCAAAGGGCTTCAGCTGCGTTCTGGGCTGGAGTGCAGCTCTTGGAGCTGAGGAAGGGCCTGGAGCATCTCCGTGCCCAGGAAGGGCTGAGGGAGCTGGGGCTGCTCAGCCTGGAGAGGAGCCCCAGCTGAGAGGGGCCCTCAGCCCTGGCTGTCCCTGTGTGTCCCAGTCTGTCCCAGTCTGTCCCAGTCTGTCCCTGCCTGTCCCTGTGTGTCCCAGTCTGTTCCTGTCTGTCCCTGCCTGTCCCTGTGTGTCCCTGTGTGTCCCAGTCTGTCCCAGTCTGTCCCTGCCTGTCCCAGTCTGTCCCAGTGTGTCCCTGCCTGTCCCAGTCTGTCCCTGGCTATCCCAGTCTGTCCCAGTCTGTCCCAGTCTGTCCCTGGGTGCAGGGAGGGCAGGGCAGGGCCCAGGCTCTGCTCCAGGCCCAGCAATGGCCCCAGAGCCACGGGCAGGGCTGAGCCCAGGAGCTGCCCCTGCCCAGGAGGCACAACTCCTGCCCTGGGCACTGCCAGCCCTGAGCAGAGCCAGGGAGGCTGGGGGGTCTCCTCCTGGGGATATTCCAGAGCTGTGTGCACACAGTCCTGTGCCTGAGCTCTGGGGCGGCCCTGCTGGAGCAGGGAGGTGGCACCTGTGACTGACAGTGACCAGTGACTCCAACCTGACCCACTCTGGGATCCTCTAACTGTGATTTTGGAGATTCTGAGAATGTGTGGCACTTTAAAGAATGTTTGAACGGGCTCTGATGGAGCAGAGGATCCCACCCAGCTTTCCAGAATGGGATAGTGAAAGGGCACATCCCCACCTCTGCCTCTTCTACGTTTTCCTGCCTGAGGTGTGGTGCTGGAGCCCAGGAAAAGTTTTCCACCCCTCACCTGTCCCTGGGGCTGTCTGGAATGACAGCAGTGGAGGGAAGGGGCCACAGCTGTGCCTGAGATCATTACCAGCGTTTGCATGAAGGCCCAACCTTTAAGAGGAATGGTCGGAGCTGACCTTCATCTGCAATCCCTGCCCCGATAGCCCCCGGAGGAAGCACAAACATTGTGACATTTCAGAGCACGGCCTCTGCAGCGACTCTGACATTACAGAGAGAGAAAACAACTTCAGACTGCAAGAAAGTTTACATCAGCTGCAGAAACCTCGGCTGAGGGGAAACACCCGGGGCTGGTGTGACAGTCTCAGCTGGGGAAGGGCTGAGCCGGGCACGGTGGCCAAGCACAGCACAGACAAACCCAGATGCTGATGGGCTCCATCCCTAAGCAAAAATGGAAGATGTAAATTGAGAAATTCTTACTTATGAAGAGATCTAAACATTTCAGACCCTGCTAACAGCAGGACAGCACGGGACAGATCCTAGGAAAATGGGAAGGTTAATTAAAAGGGTGGAAAGCAAAGCCCCCGGGTGTAAACGGTGATCTTTTAACAACCAAGCCCCTCTTGGATGATCAGCTGCAGCTGATCACCCTCACCTGAACACCCTCATGTGCTCTCCAAGGCACATAAATCCTGTGAGCAGAGTTGTGAGATCCTACGTGCAGGTTAAAAGTCACCAGTTTCTTGCAAAAGACAGCCTCTGCACCGATTCACAGTGATAATGTTGATGCAAGAGCATTACAGCACGAGGAGTCTCCCCCACATCCCTGGTGTCCTATGAAACTCTGTGTCTACCTGCACTTCCCAGGAAATTCCCAAGCTTAAAGCTGTGCCTGTGCACCCCTGAGCATCTCAGTGCTTGGTGGGAGGCTCCAGAGCAAGGGGGGCCACTCAGGCATGGAACTCTCCAGCTCACAGCCACATCCAAGTGGATTTGAGAGGAGCGAATGGGCTGGGGCAGGTACCTTGTCAAGAAGGACTGGAAATTGAAACAGTTCTGCCATGACAAATACAACCAGAGCTTGCACAAAATGAGGCAAGAGATGAATTCAAGAGCAGGACAGAGAGCAGAAGGAGAAGGTTTATTTCAGGCCTTGCCCTGAGGACCGTTCCTGTATCTGACATGACACAGCTGGGAATTTAAAACCAGAAATGCTCCACTGAGAAGGGCAGGGGAAAAGGGTTCCTTCCCCCCCTGCATGCTCCTGTTGTCCTCTGCTTGCTTCCTCAGGATCCCTACACTGCTAGATGCATCTGGGATGGGAACAAAGAGCTGCAGAGCACCACTTTCCTGCCCTCTCCCTTCCCAACTGTCCGTTACTCGGGGTGGCTGCTGGCAGCAGCCTGGACCACGGATCTCCAGCCTCGGCTTCCCCACCTCTGAGCCTGATGGCAAAGCACAGGGAGGTGTCACCATCAAGTTGTCATGAATTATTTGGAGTTATTCTTTGCTGACCCTGGTCCACCTGAAGCACTGCATCCAGCCCTGGGTCCAACAGCAGAAAGATTCAGAGCTGCTGGAGAGAGTCCAGAGGAGGCCACGGAGATCTTCCCAGGGCTGGAGCCCCTCTGCTCTGGAACCAGGCTGGGAGAGCTGGGGGTGTTCACCTGGAGAGGAGAAGGCTCCAGGGAGAGCTCAGAGCCCCTGCCAGGGCCTAGGAGTTGGGGTTGATAGGCTTGGGTACCCAAGAGGGCACACTTGGTGTGGAAAAATAACAAATATTTGAGTGAAAAGTGTCAGGCCCTGGAGAGAGCGAGGTCACCGAGGGTTTGCTATCCTAAGTCATTGTTTTCCTGACAGCTGCCACTCCAGCTCTGCTCTCCCACTGCTCCTGCCGCCTCTCCCTGTGCTGAACTCCAGCTCCTGCTCCCCTTTCTACGCCCCAAAAATGCCCCACCCCATCAGAAACCCACACCTGGCTGCAGGTATGATATCCTGGGGGAGGGATGACATTTATCATCACTCCCCTGACATTGCAGGCAAGAGGAAACTCTGAAATGCTTTTAAAAGAGGAGAATTCAGAGAAGGAACTCCAAACATCACCTGTAGTTTCCTTGACAGAGGCTGACCCACGGGATGACTTCCCCCAGGGAGATAACAGAGCTGTCACTGCCAGCACCAAGAGGAAATGATGGGATCAGGCTGCTGGGGAGTGTCTGCGCTCCTGTTAAACACAGGCTGCTCTGCCCCCGGCCCTCCTCAGGCACAGGAGGAGAGGCAGGGAGGGGGCAGGGATCTCCCTGAGCTCACCCAAAGGCAGGGGACGTGAGGCACTCCCAAGCTGCAGCTCTCGCCACATTTCAGGGTTTGCCACTGATCTCAGGGTACTGAGCAAAAATTTTTTGAGGTGCCAGCTTCTGGATTCGGGGGCTCCTCACAACTTTCTTTATAATGCTGTTTTGTTTTACTGGCAAAGAAGATGAAAACGTGAACGCTACCTGAACCTCAGAGAGAAGGAGGGGTATGAAATATCTCAAACTGTGTTCTCTGGGAATCTCCTTCCTTGTTCCTGAGGTTTGCAGCTGTTTGGAAACAGGGTGGATGAGGAAAAGCTCAGGGACAGGCTCCCAAACTACATCACTCCTGGAGAGAGCTACACCCCTTCCTCAGGAACAAGGGCACCATTTTCCATGATTTTGTGATTTTGGGTGAGCTCCAAGGAGGGCAGTGTGGAAAGAACAGGAGAAGGGCTCCAGACCAGAGCCTGAGCATTGAAAGAGGATGGTGTGGAAGGACAGGGGATGGTTTGGAAGGACAGGGGAGGTTTGAAGGGACAGAGGATATTGTGAAAGGACAAGGGGATGGTGTGAAAGGTCAGGGAATGGTGTGGAAGGTCAGGGGATGGTGTGAAAAGCCAGCAGGGAGGGAGGACAATGCTGACAATCCTCCAGCAAAGGCTGAGCTCGAGGCTCAGCCGCGGGCTCTGATTTACAGTGCTGTGCCTTCTGGAGTGCAGATGACCAATAAGTGCTTGTCGAATTTAAGAAAGCCCTTGTGCCTCGCAATAACTCAGCACTGATTGCCCGCATTTCCTTAAAAGAGCTCATTTAGGGTTGATTTAAGCACTCCTGGGGAGGGCAGGCAGGCGGGGGTGGGATGTGTGTGTGTGTGTGTGTGTGTGTGATTTACAGAGCTGGTGTAGCCGCAGAGGCAGCTCAGGCGTTCCTGCCTGAAATGTGGGACTGGCTGGAGAATGAGAGGGCCAGGGAGTCCCCAGAAAGGGTCCTGGAGCTGATCCATGGGAAGGATAAATTCTTTCCCCCTTTCCAAGGGCAAGCTCTGGTTCAAGCACGGATTTGCTGTGCCCCACAGATGCCGGAGGTCGGGTGGTGTTTGTAGCTGCATTTCACCACTAGGATGTGGGGGAGGGCGTCAGTCTGGGCTCCAGACTTTGGGAAACTGCTGTTCAGGAGGAAACACCACGCCCTGGACTCCACTGAGTGCAAAGGTGACCTGCAGGGACTTCCGAATAACCAAATGAACGCCACTGGAAAAGGAGATTGGACGTACACTTCCCCATGGGGCCGATCCCTCTTTTTTTTTGCAGTGACACCCCTGCAAGAGCCTCCAGTGAGGCCCTATGGGCCCTGAGGGGAGGAGGTTTTGCCCCCCTGTTTTACAAAGCCTCCTCCCCGTTGTCTCCTGTCTCTGCAGGGAGCTGCTCCACTCAGGACAGCCCTGGTAGCAGAGGCTGGGAATGAGGGCAGGCCAAGCCCCGAGAGGCTCCCCCATTCCTGAAAACTGCAGGACATTCCTGCCATGACAGAGGTGTCTGAGGATGACAGGAAAATGATCCCCAGGGCTGTCCAGCTCTTCCTTCTCAGCCACAGCCTCTGACATTCCCAGGAGCAGCCTGGCAGGTCCCTGCCACACTTCTGGCAGAAGCAGAAAAGCAGGAACAATCCAGACTTTCAATGACACATCTCCTAGTCTGTAAATGTACTGCCTCTTTAAAACACTGCCTGGTATTTCTGTGCATCCCTGCCTGGAGGGGCTGGAAAACATTGAGAAGAGAAATAATGAGGAGAAAAGGGTCTGTTTAGAAATGAGCAGAATGGGGAGATTCCTGCTGTCCTGCCCTACCTGTGCCAAGTGCCCCTCTCTACTCCTGTCCTCCCAAACTGGCAGCAAGGCTGGAAAGCCAAGGAGCTGCCCCACGTGAGCCCTGGCCAGGTGCAGCAGAGGCTCAGTCTCTCTCCTGCTCAGCGTTGCCCACCCTTGTCTCTGGTTCCAGGCTGGCTGAGGGCTGGAGCTGTCAGAGCAGGGCCCGGTTTCCATAGCAAACCTTTGCAGAGGGAGAGGCTCAGCCCGCGTTCAGCAGCGCTGAGAAGAAAAGCCTTTGTTCCCTCACAAGCACGAAGGGCACGGAGGGCTCAGATGCCACGCGCTCCGTGAGCTTCCTCACAGCAGGAAGAGCCTGGGAGCCAGGGCCTGCTGGCAGCCTTGCACTCCAGCTCAACCCAGGGGTTGAAGCCTTTGTGGTTCCGAGCTGAGGTTTGCTCCCAGTTCCTGGGTTTGTTCTCCCGAAGGACTCGAGGCTGTGCCCAGCGGGAGGATAGGCTGCTCCTGCCCCACCAAGCACAGAGGGAAACCTGCCCAGGGGAAAAGGCAGCGGAGGCACCAGCACCTCCTGGCAGGTGTGGGAGGACTGAGGGGAGATGGAGATGGCCCAAAGCACTGAGTCCTGTGGGAGGCAGCTGAGAAAGCAGCACAGGGGCCACACTGTGCTCCCCCCAGCACTGCAGGGTCACTGCCACCCTCCAGCTCCTCTGGTGCTCGTGCCAAGCTGCCTGCACGGGGACACAGCCCTGGGTTTGACTCTGGCTGCATGGAAAACGGAGAGGACAGTGCCCACATCCAGCTCCCCGAGCACCACCCAGCTCATGGCTGGTGGCTTCTCCTTCAGCTCTCAGAGCTGTGGGGAAGCTGAGTTGTGGTTCTGTGTGCGAGTCCAAAGGGCTGGGCTGTCTCATCTCTCCACACTGCCATCAGGACCACAAACTGCTTCCACAAACAATCACAGCCCTGCTCCCAGCAGCTCCAGTTTTCCACAAGGATGCGGCTGGGAGGAGACAATTGTTTAGCTGACAGAGGAGATGGAGACAAGGACACAAAGGGTTACAGAACTCTTTATGGGAATTATTTCTTTCCCCCTGTGGCTGGGGATCCCCAGCTCACTTGGCACAGGCTGTGCCAGGCAGGCCCTGCACTGTCCCCTGCGAGGCTTTGGGGACTGGGAAGGGCTGGAGGGTGGTGGGGACATCTCTGCCTGCATAGGGGCTGGTCCCACATTCCCAGGGGCACATGGGAATCCATCCTCTCCTGGACTGGTCCTTGGCAGTCCCCCAGGAGCAGAGGGATCACCCAGCCAGCCCTGCCCCGGGACAGCTGTGACCGTCCTGTCCTGTCCCCTGGGCAGGACATGAGGGCTGTGTCTGTGTCCTCCTGAGGGCTTCCTGAGCAGAGCAGGCAGAGCAGCCCCCACCCCTCCTCCAGATGCAGAGATCTGCATTTGCAGTGGACATTAAATACACAGCAAGGTTAAAAAGGAAAAACTGTGCTTCAGCCATAAAGCTCCTTCCCTCAGGCAGAGCACTGGGAGCGCCTGAGGTGGCAGGGCCACTGTCCAGGCCGGGAGAGGCAGGAGGGGACACGGGTGACTTCTGAGAGGTCTCACCTTTCTCACAGCTACCCAAGGGCATGACAAGCATCCAGTTCTTCCCCTGCTGGATTCCTGTGCAGGAAAGCACCAGAAAACTGGGAATGTGCTGGCAAGGATTACCTGGGCCCCAGCTACACCGGGGCTTTTCCCTGGCTCTGGAATGGTGGGGCACAGCTGGGGCTGAGCACTCTGCAGGTGAAGGGAACACTCCATTTCTCAGCTGGATGTTGGACACAGGCTCTGCCTGCTCCCTCTGCCCCGTGACTTCCCCTTCCTGTGGGAGGTTGGATCAGCCCATCCTGCAGCCCTGAGCCCAGTCCTGCCCCAGGCTGGGAACAGAACCCCAGCCCTGGTGCAGAAGGAGAATTCCAAACTCATTTCCAAGTGGTTGGTTAAAGAAAAGCAGTGAAGGAGGGAAGATGCTCTTTTATGTATTAATTACACATTAACTAATTTGCTCTAGAGCTACACCGGGAGCACATGAAGAATTACTGCATTAATTAGGGAGTAAATGACCCCGAACTCGTCCCTGACAGGCTCCCGGCCCTGGCAGCCGTTTGTTACCAGCAAGGAAAAGCCCCAGATTTCACTGCAGAGCAGAACAAGGAGTGACCACACACTCAGGGCTTTAGCATTCCCCTGCCAGAGCACAGGGAACTTGTCTGTCCCCCTGTGATCAGCCAGAGCCGCTCCATATAACGCTCCCAGCATCTCACACCTTTGATTTTGGGACCAAGAGATTTTTCCTCCAGCTGAAAATCTCTGCAGCAGCACATCAGAGCAATGACCAGGGGCAGCTTTCACTCCTGCACGGCTCATCCCCTGCCAGAGCCCCAGCAGCCTGTGCATTCTTAATTGACAGAATTAGGAAGCTTATTTGAAGAATACTTGAGTCCTCAGAGTCTAATTTCCTGCTGTATAAATAATACATCAGCAACAGCAGGCTCCGGGAAAACCAAATAAATAAATAAATAAATAAAAATAAAGAACCAAAGGATCCTAGATGAGTATTCCAGCTTCCATCACTCTGTGAGAAATCCTTTGCAGAGGCTTTTCACAATAGCCCCCAACTGCATTGTACCATTTCTCGCCTTGTCTGCTGGAACCAAGGGGATGGGAGCTGAAAATTATTCTTGGGGGCCTCTCTCTGCAGGCGTGATCACACCTTGTGATGAGCAGAGCCGGCGCTGGGGTGGCCAAAATAAACATTCCAGCCTCCCAGAGCCCAGCCTGCGGCTCTGCATCCGGGACACCTCCACCAGCATTGCCAAGAGACCTCTCAGCCCCGCTGCCATGGCCACAAGGGCTCATGACAGGAAAAACACTGAGAATTTCCCAGCCAGTGCCAACTGCCAGTGCTCCCAGTCCAGCCAGAGAATCCCAGACTGCTTCGGATGGGAAGGGACCTTAAAGCTCATCTCATTTCACTTCCTTGCCCTGGTCAGGGACACCTTCCACTATCCCAGAGTGCTCCAGGCCCTGTCCAGCCTGGACACCTTCAGGGATGGGCCATTCCTGCCCATGGCAGCCCCAGGGCTGGCACAGAGCCCCAGGAGCTCACGGAGCAAGTGCTTTTGTTATTGAGTCCATATTCCTGGGCAGGGAGGGATGAGAACTGCACAGGCATCTGGAATTTGGGCACCCTGCAACGCTTTAGGGCTGAGTTTGAAGCTGCCAGCTCCCCCAGCAGGTCCAGCTCCAGTCCCAGGGTGACAGCCCCAGGGGCAGTCTGGGCTATCACGTTGGAAAGTGCCACTTTGGTGTCCCTGGAGCACTCCGTGTGCCAGCATCATCCCCTGCTCCCATGATCCATCCCAGGATCTGCCCCACTGCCCAGCAAAGCTGCACTCAGCAGCTGCCCCCCAGATTTACCTGGAATTACTCAGCCCTGGGTCTGAGTTCTGATTTCATTCTTGCTTCAGCCCCACACTGCTCTGCAGACACCACTGAGAGATCCAGGGAATCAGAGAAATTATGTAATCATGAGTGGAATGGGATGGGAAGGGACCTGAAAGTTTGTCTTGTTCCACCCCTGCCACGGGCACGGACACCTTCCACTATCCCAGGCTGCTCCCAGCCCCAGTGTCCAGCCTGGCCTTGGACACTGCCAGGGACCCAGGGGCAGCCACAGCTGCTCCGGGCACCCTGTGCCAGGGCCTGCCCACCCTGCCAGGGAGCAATTCCTTCTTAACATCTGATCTAAATCTCTCCTATTTAAATTCAAAATCATTTCTCCCCCTTTCCTGTCCCTGCAAAAGCAGCTCCATGTCCCACAGTCTGGTAAGTACAACAGGCCTGTGAAAGGCTACAAGGAATTGAACAGGGGAGCTCCAGGAGTTCATAGGAAGTGTTTCTGCAGCACTAATATTTGTATTCCTCTGCTGTGGGATTTACAAGCACACACTTGACTCCAGCAGGGAGAGCCTGCAAACACAGGCAAGGTTTCTGTGTACTCACCACTTGCTCCTGCCTTTCTCCCTCCCTCTGGCTTCCCTCTCATGTTATCTCCATTTTTTCCTGTGTCTGACCCAGGGAATTGTGGTTTCTGGAAAGAGAAAGTCATCACTGGGTGCTCTCACCAGAGGCAAAGCAGCCTCAGATTGGGAGCACACAGGGGTGTCTGAGTGACCACTCAGACTGTCCCTTTCCTTCCAGGAATCATGGAATCACAGGGTCATCAACGTTGGAAAAGCCCTCTCAGAACATTGAGTCTGACTGTCAGCTCAACTCTCTCAAGGCCACCAATAACCCACGTCCCCAAGTGCCACATCCACGTGGCTGTTGAATCCCTCCAGGGATGGGCACTCCAAATCTCCCTGAGCAGCTGTGCCAGTGCCTGAGCACCTTTCCCACAAATAAATGTTCCCCAAATCCACCCTGAGCCTGCCCTGGCCCAGCCTGAGGCCGTTCCCTCTCCTCCTGTCCCTGTTCCTGGGAGCAGAGCTCGACCCCCCCAGCTGTCCCCTCCTGTCAGGAGCTGTGCAGAGCCACAAGGGCCCCCTGAGCCTCCTTTTCTCCAGGCTGAGCCCCTTCCCAGCTCCCTCAGCCTCTCCTGGGGCTCCAGCCCCTTCCCCAGCTCTGTTCCCTTCCCTGGACACGCTCCAGCCCCTCCAGGCCTCTCTGCTCAGGAGGGTCCCAGAGCACTGGAGGTGTCCCAGCAGTGCCAGCCCAGGGGATGTGGAGGGATGTTCCAGCCCTCAGGTCCTGTGCAGGGACTGGGTGGGACACAGGGACAGAGGTGACGATTCACCCAAGGCCTGAAGCAGTGTGGGGACAGCCCTGGGGCTGCCCTGCTGCAGACCCCTCCATCTCCACAGGAACCTCACTCACCAGATCCCTACTGCTGGAAAAGAACTCCAGGATCATCGAGTGAAGCCGTGGACCAAACACCCTCAGATCCCTCCCTCTCCACCGGCAGCCCCACAGCTTCCAGGAATTCTCGTTGTTCCCAGCAGGGAGAGGGGAAGGGCAGGGCTCTGGGACGTGGAGCTGTTCCTGCCCCCAGCTCTGCCTCGGGGGAGCCGCCTCATCTCCACCTGGGAGCGCTGAAATGTGGAGCAAACGGCGCAGACAAAGGGCCCTGTTAGAACCAGCACTGCCCATAAATAATTCATTGGAGAGAAGTGGGGAGTCTCCAGGGAGCCAGCGCAGGGATCTGTGAATCTGGATGAGTTTGCAGTGCTTTAATTATGCAAATTGACAAATGTCTCTACACTGAGAAATTCTGCTAGCCCTGCAAAAGAGCAGGAGCTGGAAAATAGCAAGAATTTCCTAAGGCCACGTGCCCAGCCAGCTGCCAGCCACAGCTGGCAGGGGGAGCCTCCCCCAGGCCCCTCTGGAGCTGGCTCTGCTCCTTGGAAGGGCAGCCAGGAGCATCCCCCATGCAGGAACAGGGGGCACTGCCTTGACAGCTCCAGCTGCTCTGCACGGACAGCCTTCTCTGACTCCTTTGCTGCCCACCGGCTCAGGGAGAGCGGATGAACACCCAGCTCAGGGTTGCTGTGGGATCACAGGTTATGGGGTCATAGAATCACAGAGTGATGGGATCTCCTGAGCTGGAGGAGCCCACAAGGACCATCCTGGCCCTGCCCAGACCCCCAACAATCCCAGCCTGTTCATCCCTGGAGCGCTGTCCAAAGGCTCCTGGAGCTCTGGCAGCCTCGGGGCCGTGCCCATTCCCTGGGGAGCCTGGGCAGTGCCAGCACCCTCTGGGGAAGAGCCTTTCCCTGAAATCCAGCCTGAGCCTGCCCTGGCCCAGCTCCAGCCGTTCCCTGGGTGCTGTCCCTGTGCCAGGAACTGCCCCTTGGGAGGAGCTGCAGCCCCCGGGTAGGTCTGAGCTCAGTGTCCTCTGCTCCAGCTAAACATTCCAAGTGCCCCTGGAATCCCCCAGGCAGGCCCCGACCCCACAACCCCACACCAGTGGAGGCCAGCACCCAAAAGATGGAGAACCCGCAGGTGATGATGCTCTCTTGCTCCCAGGCACATCCAGGGATGATCCACTACGGCTCGGAGAAGCAAAGCCTTTGCCTGTGGAATACTTTTGGAAAGCTGAACCTGCCTTGGCACTTCAATGTGCCAGGCAGAAACAGGGCAGAGGAAGCTGAATCCAGGGCACCAGGGGCTGGCATGGCCCCAGCAGCAGCCAGCCCCCGTGGGACCTGTGGGAATCTGCTCCTTCGGGAGCCGGTGTCCCCAGGGAGCCAGGCGGTGCCTCCTCCCCCCTGTGCCCAGCACCTGCCACCAGGGTGGGTTAACTAGGTGCCTTAATTAGGTACCTCACCCAGCCTCATTGGGATCAAACCAAGGACTGGGGCAGAGAGCAGGAGATGGGCCCAGGAAATCCCGGCACATGGTGTGCTCTGGGTCGTGAGGAGGAGGACGGACCCAAGAGCGGGGACACTGCTGTCCCCTCGCTGTGCTCAGGACTGCAGGGCTGAGGGACACAGCAAACCCTTCCCCAGATCCTTCTGATACCCCCACTCCATTACCAGATGATGGTTTCATTTCTGAAAACTGACTTTTCCTCAGTTTGGAGGGAAAATATTTGATTTTCTTTCAAAATATGCAGTCCTCTGTTACCCAAAGCCAGACACTTCCACTGAAAAATTAACACTGCCTCTGAATTATTTTTGGGCTTGTCTCTTTGGAAGAAAGTGTGAGAAGGAAGGAAGGAAGGGAAGTGTATCATTGAAAAAAAATGGGGAAATGTCAATGCAAACAATATTTCATGCAGAAACGCCTGCTTTGATTGAAAATCCATTTTCTTGCAAAATAAATTTTTCATGAAAACTGTGTCAGTGCCAGCTCCAAAGAGGGACAACCTGGAGTGGAGACAAGTCACCTTGTTCCTCTGCTACTGATTTATGCCAGGCTGGGAGCAGGAGCTGGTGGCAGCTGCCTTGACCTGTCACATGCTGAAAAAGTGGTTGAACCTCCCATTGCCAAGGCTCTGGATTTTGTTCAGGTTCTTCCCAGCACCTTGGCATTGCGTTGCTGGCTGCACTGATGTTTCCTTAGGCAGCTCATCCTCTTCCTTCACACTGTTGGGATGCTGCTGGTGGGGCAGGATGAGGGCAATGAGATGAAAGGTCCCTTCAGGGTGATCTGCTCTGGGCTGGTGGGGCACAGCCCCGCCCCTCACGGTCCCCACTGTCCCTCAGAGGGCTCTGGGAGACATGGAAAAGGTGGCATCCCAAAATCGTGCTCCACATGGCTGCAGAGCGACTCCTCTGAGCTTGGTCCCGTTGCCGATGCTCCCGTGTCTGTGGGGATGGAAAAAGCTGCTCCTGACGTGCCCCCAGGGCTGCAGCGGCAGCGTGTGACACATCCCGCTGTGCCAGCGCCTCTGGAAATGTTCAATCCCAGCAGGACGGGCACCCGGGGCACTTCAGGGCACTGCGGATGCTCTAGGATCAGCTCGGTGCGGGGGGCAGGGTGCTGGCAGCTGGAATCTCCATTTCCCAGACGCTCTGCCCTGAGGGGTTTTCCAACAGCTGCTGCGGTGAAGATCCATCACTCCTGCAGGCTGGGCTCACAGCAGTCACGGGATGGGGTTTGGGAGGGGTTTGGAGGGGTCTTGGAGGGGTTTAAGAGCAGCAGGATCTGCTGACTGCCCTGCCCCTTCCACGGGAGCTCCGGGCAGGGACGGAGCCGGGCGGGAGCACAAACATCCCAGCACTGCAGCCGTGGTCACTGGAGCTGCTGTCACACGGAGAACAGGGAAGGAAGTTCTTGAGGCACTGCTGACGCCCCCGAGTGCTGGGGACATTTCTGGGACCCTCCTGAGCAGAGAGGCCTGGAGGGGCTGGAGCGTGTCCAGGGAAGGGAACTGAGATGGGGAAGGGGCTGGAGCTCCAGGAGAGGCTGAGGGAGCTGGGAAGGGGCTCAGCCTGGAGCAGAGGAGGCTCAGGGGGCCCTTGTGGCTCTGCACAGCTCCTGACAGGAGGGGACAGCCGGGGGGGTCGGGCTCTGCTCCCAGGAACAGGGACAGGAGGAGAGGGAACGGCCTCAGGCTGGGCCAGGGCAGGCTCAGGGTGGATTTTGGGAACATTTCTTCCTGGAGAGGGTAGTCAGGCACTGGCACAGCTGCTCAGGGAGGTTTGGAGTGCCCATCCTGGGAGGTGCCCAAGGGAGGCCTGGATATGGCACTCAGTGCTCTGGGTTGAGGACAAGGTGGGGATTGGGCACAGCTCGGACTTGCTGGTCTGGGGAGGACTTTTCAGCCTCAGTGATCCTGGGATTCCATGACCAAGAACTTCATGTGGGAAAGGTGATGTGGCCACAGCCCCTCCCCTCCCTGGTGACCAGCTGCCATGCCCTGGCTATTCCCTGCAGCTCCAGATCTATCATGAGAGCTGGACATTGGTTATCCCCTGACCTCCAAGCAAAGGTTTGGGTACCACACTGTGCCACCAGCCCCAGGACAGACTGCAGGAGTCTTCACTGGATTGGGGCAATTCCTGGATGAATTTTTGGGAGTGTCTTCAGGTCTCTGCACTGCCATTCATCTGCCACAGCCATCAGCTCTGGGAGTGCATCAGTTCCAGCCACCCTTCCTGCTGCCCTTGGTCAGGGAGCTGGGAGCTCCCCTGTGCCAGCAAGATGCACAGCCTGGTGTCCCCAAGAGCATGAAGGGACCAGAGCTTCTCCCCAGGGCCTGTCCAGCACCAGACCTGCCACGAGAGTGGAGGGACACAGCGTGGTCCTACTGCAGAGCCAGCAGGTCCTCTGCAGGACAGGGCTGCTCCTTTCCCTGGAACCAGAGAGGCTCCTGACCCACTGCATCAGCTTCAAGGAACCACAGATCCATGGAATGGTTTGGGATGGAA
>WAAG01016333.1:0-11957 GCA_013390105.1 Tichodroma muraria
CAGCCTGTTTTCATAGGAGAGGTAAATTAACCTAAATCTTCCCTAACTTGCTCTTTTCCTACAGTAGCTGGAATAACCATGAAAACTAATTTCAGTCGAGTAAGGACTGAAAAACAAATTAAACTCTTCTGCTGGAGTGTTGTTAGTGTATCCTTTAATCCCCTGGGCAGTAAAACAATCCTTCCCTTTGTTGTCTGCCTCAATACTAGTGCACTTACAGAACGATTTCCAGACACCATTTATGTCCCTGGTGACATCTGAATTTACTCTGTGCCTTAAGGACATGACAATAGATTCTAGTGAGTCATATCCAAGGTCCATCTGGCCTATTTACCCTATCTCCAGCCCAGGTCAATAGCATATACTTAGGAAACAGCATAAGAACTGGGCAAATATATTTTGATTTTCTATCAGGACCTTGAGGCTGAGGAACATCCTGAACAAAAGGTTGCATCCTTGCATATGCTAGATCTGGGGGAATTTCTTCTTATCTCCAATGAATTTTCTTCGTATTTGAATTTTCTTCATAATTGAAAGGTATTTTTAACTTACACAATATTCCTCATTATGAAGTACCATAGCAGAGTACAGAATGTGAGATACAATCTCCAGCCTCCTCTTGTCCATGACCCTATCCAATGTATTCTTACTAAATTATTAGTTTTCTCTTTCTGGTCTTTGATTGTCCTGAGTTTTGTCAATTTGAGCTCCTCTGAGATGTGCCAGCTCCTATGCCTTCTTTATGCCTTTGAGCAGCAGAGTTAACCCAATTTAAGCTTCCTTTGCAATGTTGACACTAGTAGACTTCATGTGGTCTCCTGTGAAAGGTTTGAGTTTGATGAGGCATCGTCTCTTCTCCCTCTTCTCCCAAAGACCTGAGTGAAAAAGGAAAGTTGGGAAAATCAACCGTATTTATAACTGCAATTCAGCACTGAAACAATACCCTTCTGACAGTTACCACCATGCAGAGCAGATGCTACTTGTTTTGCAATCAGAATGAAAGGGTTTTGCAGTCAGATTGCATTTTTAAAATCACTGATGAAGCCACAGGACAAAAGACCAATAATTCATGCATGTGAGGGCAGTGGTTGCAGAACAGGGATACCTTGAATAAACTCAGAACAGGGTTTGATGCCAACGTCAACAGAGATTATTTACCCAATAAGAAAGAAATTATTCTGTATTTAACTCATCATGCCATAAGAAGGTATCAATGAGCAGCAAGCCAGTGGTGTAACACAGTGAGCAGGGGCTGAAATGAAGCCATATTTGGGGGGACAGACTCAGTTATATCCATCAGCCTGAGCTCAAGTTCTTTCTTAGGAAACATTTGTACTTTCCTCTCCTAGGATTTCCCTGAACACCCAGTAAAACTGTTGCATTCCAATGTGGGGAAGAGCAAGGAGTTCTTCTAATAATGGATGGTCGGGAACGGCATTAAGCCAAACGAAGCATACGTTGTATCTGGGAACTGTTTGTTGGTAACAAAAAGACAAAATGAAAAGGAGTTACCCTACTAAAGAGGGCTAGAGAAGACAGAGCAGAAGGAAGAAAAATGGGAGAGAGGGAGAGGGGAGACAGGGAAAAGATGGAGTCAGTGCCGGAGGTCGGGAGCGCACGGATGTCCCGAGGCGGGCTGTGGTCGCTGTCTGCCTGGGCACGGCTCCTGTGAGGACCGGCTGCCGGACACGAGGTGAGCGGCGCTCGGGAGCCAGGCAGGGTCACGGCAAGGATCACACAGGTGGCCCAGGCAGGAACGCAGAGATGAAGCAGTGGGGTGACAGTCACGGACGAGGGGAGGTAGGACAGAGGCGAGGGCGAGCAAGAGCCAGCGAGGGCAGGAGAGCCAAAAGGCAGCACTCCAAAGGAGTTCGGACAGCCCCCAAAGAATCAAAAGGTGAAGGACAGAACAACCCCCAAAGAGCCCCAAGGCTTGTGACTCAGTTACTTTTATGCCCCTGCTTCCTCCCAAAGTCTGCCTGCTNTTCCCTTCTATTATTCACTTCAGCTGAGTAGACTGCTTACTGGTGACATAAATATCTTCAAGTAAATAAAAGCCACTTAGCTACACACTACATACTTTGGAGGGGAAAATGAAGGAAATTCCAGTAATGCTTTACAGACAGAGGTTGGGGTCCTCCAGTTATCATTTTAAGGAAGAGAGTTACCTGCTATGTTCTGCATTATGTACCCCCACATCTGTGTGTGTCTGTAAATGTACGTACTACTAAATGCTAAGTTTATACACAAGTGCATGCATGTCAGCAAAAGCATGTGAGTACATATTTACATATGTTCTTATGCTATATAAATTCAGCATCTTATAACTGGAAATAAAGAAGTTTTGCACCTTTTTTTTCTTAATTTCAGAGTCTGAGTAATGTCCCTCCGTGTCTACATTTGTAGACATAGTTATGGAGTTTAGCCACACTTACACTGGGATAAATCTGTACTAATTTGGATTGCCTAAGAGTCAGGAATTATCAGTTACAGAGAGACAGCTCCAGAGGGCAAAGTTCAAGGAGGTGGGATCATTTATCACTGGAGTGCTACACAGTCAACTTAAGAGCTTGTTTAAATTGCACATCTCACTTCAAGATAGTTAAAATTAGAGCAAACAAACTTTTTTTTTGACAGCTATTTGCTGTTAGTCAGCTCCAGAAGACCACCTGAGTATGCACATAACCAGATGAAAAAAATGACAACACAGGGTGACACCACCTGTACTCTGGCAAAAACTGGAGAGAAATCCAGGCAGAGATAGATTTCAAGTCTCCTTTAATATGCAAAGGAGATTTTGCATATTAAAATAAATTGCATGCAATGCTAGCTTATCTTTGCATGTAATTGTTGCCATATCCATATTTAGGCAAGAGAGCAGAGAGGTTTGCAGGAGAGAATAACACTTTTTGTTTTGATGGACATAAACGCTAACCAGCACAAATGACTGGAGGTGTTAAATTTTACTCATTGCTGTTTAGCATCAGACTTTTTGACTTTATGGAGGAAGCAGGAAAAGTGTGGAGCTGTTGAAATATTATCAAATATTTTTCTCCATCAAAAGACATTTCATTGACAAAGTATTTAAATATTCACAGTCCTAATACTCTTAAGTATATTCAAAATCACATTAGATGAAGAAATAAATAAATTCAAAGAAATACACCCCTTTCAATACTCAATTTCAATGATGTCCAAAACAACATGATCTTTTATCTAATTATTTTATGCTTTTTCACATGATTGAATAAAGCAAACACCCAAGATTTCCTTTCCAAATGGTTAAAAAGCAAATGTTATTCTGCCGTGAAAAAAAACCAGTCCTGCACATCAACAATATGACTCTTTGTTATACTTCTCCAGAAAGCTTCAATTCCAAAGCTGTTGATCCATCTCATGTTAAATACTACATATACAAAACAAAAACAACTAGGCCGTTACCTCAATCAGCAACGAACTTTGAAGAGACACATTATTTAAAGTATTTCACCTATGGAAGGGGATTCTGTGGTTACAATAATTTATACTATAATAGAAATTAACAAAATATTTCTTCTTTATCTAAATATTTAAACAGAATGAGATTACCCTTAATGAATTCCCTTCCTTAAGGGAGAACAGAATTTTGTCTAGTGTGTTCATGATCATTTCTGAAAATAAAAGAATGAAACAAAGTGCAAATCTGATTTTCACAAAAACAGCAGAATTACAGCTTTGTTCATCTTTGGAAATTATTGCCCAAGTGATGCTGCAAATGTTTATGCAGTAGAAGTCATGCTCCATGGCCCTTGCAAAAACATAACATAAAAGATGGCAAGAAATAAATAAACTCATTTCACATAGCTGTGTATATATTTTCAATTTCATTCTTTACATGAATATTCATTCATATTTGTAGGATTTATCTTGAAATGCATCATTTGAGGCTTTTTTTTTAAATTGCTGGCTACAAACAAATGGGAAATGCTTTAGCTGTACATGCTGTATCTCCCACTCCTTCGTGGAGAGTGGCCAAAGGAATTGTGAACATATAAAACAGCTGTGCCCTATTAGCAAGCTGTCGGATGGATGCAAGCCAGTCACTTTGAACAAATGCCCACAATCTTGATTCTTCACATCAGAGTCTTGTGTGCCCATTTTATGAGCAGATGTGTTATTGTAATCGCACATAATGCAGTCATTCAAGAAAAAAAGGAAAAAATTAAACAATCCTAGAAAGGAAATTTCTTAATTGGAGTGGACTAGTAACATCCACTTCCATAATATAATGAAAATGGTTTATGTGGCTGTAAGGAAGCATTTGAGTCATGTCTTTGCCCAAGCACAGTGGCAGAAGAGACAGTTTTGATGATCATAAATTGCAGTCTCAAAAGCTCGGAAGTCTGTGATGGGCTGTGATGGTCTCCCTTCTGGATATAAGCTGGAGCTCAGGGAGATGAAGCCCACTTTGGAATTCCTTGCAGCCATGCTGGGGAGTCAAGTACAGCCAGTCACCCCAGAGAGGCTCTTTGGCAGTGCCAGGCAAGCAAGGGAGGAGCCAGTCACCCTAGGCTGCCCTCATCATTTATAGCCACTTTCAGAGTGAGTCATACGTGGTAGATGCCTACCTTTGCATAAGAAGAATTATTGCCAAGAATAATGCCTATGTTTGGCAAAATGACCCTCATGCCTGGCTTCTCTTTACTGAGAAAAGAGGAAACACAATATGATGGGTTGCAAATATAAATTTAAATTTAGCCTTCTACAGAGTTCTTCTTTTTCCAATATGATTAAATGTTTTACTCTTTAATGATTGTCAGTTGCATACCAGGTGTGGTTTGGGCTTTGATCTTGGCAATTAAGCTTCAGATTCCGGTGGAGTTCTTGCATTAAAAACCCAACTCTCTTCCCTTAGAGTGCTTGAATGCCTTTAATCCAGCTAGAGATAGCAACTTCCACAAGAACATCATTAAAATGTTCTTGTGGATTTATGATGGAATATTAGACTATTTTTATTAGTGCTCATTAAAAATCATGCATATACTTGTTACTATGAGTACATGACAGACAGTTTTATGTATTTATTTTGGTTCTATACTAACCCATAGTGTCTCATAAAAGAAGAGGAAAAAGTATGAGGATTAGCTGTTAATACTTAAGTACTCATACACTGCCTATTACTTAAAATGGCCCTTAAAAAAAGCCAAGTATTCAAAACCAAGAAATAAATTTATTAATTAATTTTAAACCTTGTTGATGCTTGCAGATTTTCATTTCACTGGTGGGACTCCTTTCCCTTGTCAATTTGTGGTTCATATGAGAAAATGTTTTTCCCATGTTCTCTGACAACAGAGGAAATATATTTATATAAATGAAAATAGCTGGTTCAATCAATTCGAAGGAGGAAACAGAGAATGTATTTTGGAGATGTATATAAACACAATTTCAAGAGGTAACAGTGAATTAAACACAACATATTTGCACAGTATTTGTAAAAACAGCTCACAAACTTCACAGAATGCTTTATTCCTATTATCTCAATTACACAATTGGTTTGTCACTTGATACTTTACCCAATCTATAAATCTTCCTGCTAGATAGGAAATACATTCCTTTTTTCCATCATCCTTCATATTAACCACACATCTCCTACTGCTGGGGAGTAAAACTGAAGGATTCTTTAAAGCATTTCATTATTTTTTAATTCTACACTACAAAAAAAAGCAATCTAATAAATTAGTAACTCAAATGATTGAATATTGAGAAGGAAGGAAGGAAGGAAGGAAGGAAGGAAGGAAGGAAGGAAGGAAGGAAGGAAGGAAGGAAGGAAGGGAAAGAAAGAAAGAAAGAAAGAAAGAAAGAAAGAAAGAAAGAAAGAAAGAAAGAAAGAAAGAAAGAAAGAAAGAAAGAAAGAAAGAAAGAAAGAAAGAAAGAAAGAAAGAAAGAAAGAAAGAAAGAAAGAAAGAAAGAAAGAAAGAAAGAAAGAAAGAAAGAAAGAAAGAAAGAAAGAAAGAAAGAAAGAAAGAAAGAAAGAAAGAAAGAAAGAAAGAAAGAAAGAAAGAAAGAAAGAAAGAAAGAAAGAAAGAAAGAAAGAAAGAAAGAAAGAAAGAAAGAAAGAAAGAAAGAAAGAAAGAAAGAAAGAAAGAAAGAAAGAAAGAAAGAAAGAAAGAAAGAAAGAAAGAAAGAAAGAAAGAAAGAAAGAAAGAAAGAAAGAAAGAAAGAAAGAAAGAAAGAAAGAAAGAAAGAAAGAAAGAAAGAAAGAAAGAAAGAAAGAAAGAAAGAAAGAAAGAAAGAAAGAAAGAAAGAAAGAAAGAAAGAAAGAAAGAAAGAAAGAAAGAAAGAAAGAAAGAAAGAAAGAAAGAAAGAAAGAAAGAAAGAAAGAAAGAAAGAAAGAAAGAAAGAAAGAAAGAAAGAAAGAAAGAAAGAAAGAAAGAAAGAAAGAAAGAAAGAAAGAAAGAAAGAAAGAAAGAAAGAAAGAAAGAAAGAAAGAAAGAAAGAAAGAAAGAAAGAAAGAAAGAAAGAAAGAAAGAAAGAAAGAAAGAAAGAAAGAAAGAAAGAAAGAAAGAAAGAAAGAAAGAAAGAAAGAAAGAAAGAAAGAAAGAAAGAAAGAAAGAAAGAAAGAAAGAAAGAAAGAAAGAAAGAAAGAAAGAAAGAAAGAAAGAAAGAAAGAAAGAAAGAAAGAAAGAAAGAAAGAAAGAAAGAAAGAAAGAAAGAAAGAAAGAAAGAAAGAAAGAAAGAAAGAAAGAAAGAAAGAAAGAAAGAAAGAAAGAAAGAAAGAAAGAAAGAAAGAAAGAAAGAAAGAAAGAAAGAAAGAAAGAAAGAAAGAAAGAAAGAAAGAAAGAAAGAAAGAAAGAAAAAGAAAGAAAGAAAAAGAAAGAAAGTTCTGAGAATCTATCTTTCTCTTGTATTGCAGGGTAGAAAAAATAAAAATAGGAGACATAGTTTCTAAGAAAAAAGAATAATAAAAAAGGGTAAGTTTCTTCTTATGAGGAGCCAAGGAAGTTTTACCAGAATGTATCAACCAAGACAGCTGCAAGAAGTGAATTCATCCCAGCTCCTTTCCGCCCATGTTCCTCTTTCAGAGTCCCACACAGGCTCCCACAGCCACTGTCTTATGTAGAAATATCATAAAGTGTTCACCTCTCTCCCAGTTCAGGTTTATTATCTACTTTTTGGTGGTCTGGGTTTTTTTCTCCTTCTTTTTAGATGTCCTTTTTAAAAGGACATAAGAATTGGCCTTTTGTAACCTCTTTTTATAGTGGATTAAATTCAACAGAGCAGAATGCATAAAAAAGAAATTTTTTTTTATTAAATGGTTTCCAAGACAACTGCAAAGTAACAATTACCAAAAAAAGTACTAACAGCCATTTTTAACATTTTTTGTTGTTGTAAAATGTCATTGGATTCTATAGTTAGAACAGCATTATCAGCCACATTCATTATAACTAGGAAACTGAAAATTGAAATTCTTTGTCACAAATTCAGTGTAATTCAATTTTTTTTTTATTTCACATGTATGCATATTTAAATATCCATTACTAATCTTAATATATTAATTTGATGTACAAAGTTAGCCAAAATTAAACACAATCACAGTTACAAAGGGAAAATATCTGTTCATACAGCTGAAAGTCTACAAGCAGGTGGTGCAAGCCACAGCTGGTGCAGTGGCCAATGATTTTGTAAACCAGAATAGTCTGGAGAAATCCTTGATGGCTACTTAAAATAGAATGTTCCTTAGTTACTACGCTAGAGAACTGCCCATTATACATATATCAAAAATTTTTCAGATAAAGTATAAGCCAACCAAACTAAGAAAGTATTTATTTTCCTTCTTCTGGAAAAAGACTGTGAAAAATTGGTAAAAATAATGATCTTCAATTCATTTGTAACCCATGTCAAATGACATGATATTTGTTAATACTCTCCCATTATATTAGCTATGCCAACTATTCACATAAAAGAAAGAACTTGAGTTTAACTCAGCATAGGGAGCAAACACAATGGCCACAAAGTTGTTTTGGATTTCACCCTGCTGTAAATGCCCACAGCTAATTTTAATTCACTCACACCACATTTACCACTATGCAACTCTACCAGCTCTAGAAATAAACCAATTTTATGTCAGTGTGATGAGGATCAGATTCATGACCAAAGAATCAGTGTTCAGTGTAGGATTTATAGATAAGTATCCCCCCCCTTTTTTTTTTTTAACACAGAGGAAAAAAGGAGTGTTTTACCATATGATCTCCAACATAAATTAAATTCTAGTTTCAAACAATCAAACTGATAAACTACAATACTCTCTTAAATAAACATAGAAAAAAAATTGGACATTTTATCTTAAAGAGAAAAAAAGAGATAGAGAGAATAAATTATTTCTTTTAGGAGATTTAAACATGATGTGGAAAACCAGAAAATAAACTTAAATGGTGGTGTAATCCCCAAAGAAAAACCTTCAATAATGCTGTGCCCACAGCAGATAGCTCACATGTAAATCATTTTATCTATAAATAACTGAAGATTACAAGAAACTGATTTAAATAATTTTATTCTAACTTGAACAAACAGGGTGATTTGAAAAACAGATTACAATAGACTAAGGGTCTTGTGTGATAAAAACTCTATTACCAGTGCTGCTGCGAATGGATTGTTTTAGGAATGAGAAAGAGGAAAGGAAGAGGCAAAAAAAGGAAAAGCAACTGCTCCTGGGCAACAGGGAAGAGGATGGCTGTGCACCATGCCTACTGTCATAGCTTCAGCCTTGTCACATCAAAGTATTGCCATGTGGTCAGGGTTATGTGTTACACACTCCCCAACTCATGAAGGCTTCTGGGCAGTTTATTAAAACAATCCTTGCTAGCATAGGATTTTTGAGCACCTCGTAGTATGCTCACTGCTACGGTATCTGAGTTCTTCGAGTTTGTGTTATTTTTTCCTAATTACAGTCATAGCTGGACACTAGATTGTATGGCAATAGGTACCCTCACCTGTTAACAGGTGAAATGCTTGCAGCAGGTACATTCATGGGACAGGAAGACCCAAGGTTAAGCAAGGGGCTATTTTATTGCTGTTTGTTTGTTTGTTTTTAATTTGTATTTTAATTGTTTTATTAATTTATTTATTATCATTATGACAGGAGGTTTTCCAGGTCAGCTGCAGCCTTTTTACTCTGGAAGCTCTTTGGAGTTCAGATGAATGTAGCCCCTCACAGCCTAAATGAGCCACTTGAAAAGCAGGGCTGGATGATGTGGCCTCCAGAGGTGCCTCTTGCTGTAAAATTTTGCATTATTCAGTAAACAAATTTAACAGAATTTGTGAGAGGGAGTGTGTGTGTGCGCTTGTGTGTGCGTGCACGTGTCTGTGTGTGTGTGTGCAGCACTCTCAGTTGTCCTTCACATATAAAAGATAGCAACTCATAGGGCAACCCTGCACACAAGTTTTCTTCATATTGCACCCTGCACAGCTAAATTGCACCTCAAGCTGTGACCGTGGCAGTGGCATCAAGCCACAAATAATTTTTCTTGTGAGCCAGTTGAATTTGACCGGTACATAGTGCCAGAGACTGAAATGTTATAATTTATGGCTGAAATATCTTCATGAAAGACTTTTGCCTATTATAGAAAAACTGTATAAAAGCTGCAGAGAAGACCACCACATCCTGGCTAAGGCCCTGGGCTGCACGTTGATGGAGATAAGATGAAGTGAGTGTCTCAGGTCTAGGCTGGGGGAGAAGAATACATTCAGAGGGATCAAGCGCATTCAGGGTGGACACCGCAGCCCCAGGGTGATCAGCTGCCACGCTCGCACAGACCCTCACACCAAGGGTGAGGAGAGGAGAGGTGAGGTTTTGTGTGTGTGGTGAAAAAGCCTCTGGTGCGAGGCAGTGAACGCCCATCCTCTGCTGTGCAGACCAGCTCAGCTGTGAGTCCTCTTCACCCCAGGGGAAGCCACATCCACATGAAGGACAGCGGAGGGGGTGACGTGGCCCATCAGATGTTCTTCCCAAAGGGATCCTCAGACCCTGCACCAGAGCACTGCAAATGATGCAAAAGATCCACAGTGCTGCAACGGACAGTGTCAAGCTTGTCCAGGTGAGCCATATGGGCATTCCCACATGGCCCAAACCCTATATTATTCTATTGGATTTTATACTTTTCAGTGGCACAGGGTAGCAGTGGCACCAAGAAGACCAGATGCTGTGGAACAACAAGACATTGTTGGGACCCTCAGAAGGGTGATATAGGTTTCTACTTAACCCCTGTCACAGGCCAAGAACTCTGCACAGAGCTAAGAGGTAGGTGCTTTCTTAAATTTTTCAACTTCAGAGACATCATCTTTACAGCCAAGTGGGAGAATTGGAAAGAAAAGAAGGAGGCAAAAAGAGGAAGCAACAGAGAGATGGGTTTGTGTGCTTTATAGGAACACCACAACTACTCTCAGGGTCACAGCAAAGGTAAGAGGAAAGATTACAGGTTGGTGGTTATTAGGCTCTACCCAAAACCTCACAGGTTAATTTCAAATAACAGGATTATTTTAATCCAGTGGCATTCCATTTGCAACTCAAAGCTTTGTTTTTCAATCAGAATTTATCAGCCTCTGCTTCCCTTTACAGATATTTACTCAGTGAGAAGCATCACCCTTCCCACATACCTGTTACCGAGACATTCAATGCATCTCCTGAGTCCTGAAAGGTGTTGGGGCTAAGTAAAGGAGTTGAGATTGAAATAGAAGGCTGTGGGAAAACCCACTTGGTTATGGAGAGAAAAAGGCTCACTCCCAGCATCCTCTGCGATCTGTATGCAAATATTGCTGGAAAGTTCTCTCTTCCCTGTACTGTTGTTGGTTAAAGAACCCCTGCAGCCTTTCGCATATTCCTAATCCCTTGTCCCAATTGGACTCTCACCCTCAGACTCCACCCCTATCCTATGTTATATAAGTTGTGTTCACCATGGCCCTTGGCCTCTTTGGTGCATTCCCTCATACTGTGAACACCTTCGCCAGTTTGTTGTTTTCATATTAATAAATCTCTCTTTATTTTCGGGTCACCAAACTGTGCCCATCCCTCATTTTTACCACCGCGATCAGGATTTCTTCGCTGATCTCCCGAGGTGGTCCGCACGTCTGTCCATCCAGGCAGGGCCCCGTGGGGCCACGGCAAGGCCCTTGTCAAAACTGTCTTATGGACACCTGCAGACACACAGTGTAAGGAATAGTGCGTGGTACACGGCTTCAATCCAGGGACAATAGATGCCGCTATGAAGATTTCTGCCCCTTCCCTCCACTTCATGCCAGGTCAAGAAACAACAAAGGGGTTCCATATTTGACCTGTGTGTGTGTGTGCAGCACTGATGATTACGAGGCTTTCCACACTGCACACAGTGCTTCACAGAGGAAGCACAGGATTCCTGGTCGTAAATCAGTCACACTAGACTTCCTGTCATACTTTAGAAGTAGAAATACCCGTTTAAAATAGGGTGTTTCCAACCAGAAGTCTGCAAGTGGTGGGTTGACTCCAAAGGAGATCTAAGTCAGTGCAGAAGGACCACAGCAAAACTCCCTGGCAGGAAAAGAGTGAAGGTTGCAATTAAAACTTTATCAAGAAGTCCATTATTATCAATACCTTGGTGCAATCTCAGTTCAAAGTAAGAAATATCAAGAATAGTCCAAAGATTTTCCCAATGTGTTTCAAATTAAAACAAAAGCAATTTAAAAATGGGCACAGATGGATAGGATGAGTGGAAAAATGAGCCATTATTGCCTAGCCTAGGCAGGCAGCAGGCATCTTGCCAAGGCAAAACAAAATCATTTCAGGGAGTAACTACCCAGAGTGCCATTTTCAGATTATAAAGCAGGCATAGGATGTCCACATTTTTCTCAAACTTTGTGTGGTTTCTAAAATTTGCTCAGCACAGTATTCCTTCCTTCCTTCCTTCCTTCCTTCCTTCCTTCCTTCCTTCCTTCCTTCCTTCCTTCCT
>WAAG01016355.1:0-12717 GCA_013390105.1 Tichodroma muraria
CTCTGGGTGAAGAACCTTTTGCTAATATCCATCCTAAACCTCGCCCGACATAACTCCAGGCCATTCCTTCAGGTCCTGCCACTGGTCACCAGAGAGAAGAGATCAGTGTCTGCCCCTCTGCTGCCCCTTGTGAGGAAGCTGAACACAGCAATGAGGTCTCCCCTCAGCCTGCTCTTCTCCAGGCTGAACAAATCTCCCATCTGCAACTTGCTGTCTTCCTTTTCTGAAGCACCAGAACATATTCTAATAACATGATACTACAGATAAAAGGGAATAATACATCATCTGCTCTGACCTCTTGCATACCACACCACAGGACAATTACTTTCTTAATATCTATACTAAATTCAAAGAAATTTAGGATTGGCATTCAGTCCTTGCTAATAAATGTGCAGAACAGTTCTAAACAAAGAAACAGAAAAATCCAAGTGGCCATCTCCTGCCATGACTGTATAATCAAGTCCCAGATACTACATTACTTGAAGCTGACTATATCAGAATACCAGCCTGTGAGCCTGAACTCCCTATTCAGTGGAAGGCAAACAACTTCTGTACAGGCCTATTTCCTTTACACTATTTCAAAAGATCCCATGCCAGCAATAATAAAGGAAAAGCACACCAGAAATATAAATTCAACCAAAATCTCAGGTCATGTTGCAACCTTTATTAAATTTAGTGTATATATAATGTATAAGTACTATATAAGATAGCTACTCAGGTTTTTTCAGCTCTTTCTGAGATGCTTTGAGTAATGGCACCACATCTTACAGGTACTCTGTTCTGCTACAGACACCCCACCAGAACTGCAGCCCTACTTTGGTGCAATTAGCTCTTCTCTCTCTCCAGGGTTATATTCTTTGTCAGTGAGGCACAGGCAAGTGAAACATTACAGGATCTTCCGCCTCCCGAACAACTGGTATTACATCTCTCCACGGCAAACCTTCCAGTGCCTCGAAGACCTTGTCAATCACTACTCAGGTAAAAATAAGCACAGAAAAAACACATTTTCCACTGACAACTGTAAAACTATCTATCAAAGGTCCAGAACAAGAAGTTTTGCCTATGTCCAAGACTTGCAAATACTGCACAGAACAAGCAATGGAAAAAGTTTTGGTTTATATATTTTATTTTTCATCCTAAATAAAGATATGCTTCTCTTAACAGTATAATTGAAATCAATACAAGAACTCAGCTAAATAAGGCCCAATAGGCTCTGTCTGTGTTGGTATTTTGTATGATACTGTGCAGGATATTGTATAACCATGTCAATAACAGTGTTTGAGCCAAGCACCAGGGTCTAGCAATTCCCTAGAGAACTTCCAAATGCAGTTTGGAAGTCAGCACAGGTCAGGGATGTCCAGCCCCTCTCAGAGCACACCTAAAGTCAAAGTGTGAGCATACAAAAATGTTCAGCTGTACAGAAGCCATGTAGCCGTAGTTCTGGGCTCCAGAGACAGATGGCAGCTCCCGGCTGACTCTGTTTGCCAACATGAAGATGTCTGCCATTCCTTTATTTGCCATTTAGGTAGCTTCGAGGCATGCAACACCAGGTTCTCTATTCACGTTTTCTTAAAGAACCACTATTGCACACAATCTTATCTGCAGTAGAAAATTTTCAGAAATGTTGTAAGCTTCTTCCCTATCACTTTAGAAGAAGCATATAGCAGGAATTTATCAGCAGAACTTATATGAAGAGGCTCAAGCTGTAAGCTCAATTGCAGAGCCAGCTGTCACTGTTACTAATATCAGTCCAGTGGATGACACCTTTTTCAATGACATTTTTCCAGATTTATGGCAATTTAACCTGTGTCATAAAGGTAACTTGACAAATGACACAATTAAGTGGCTGCAGTTAGCACACATCATAATGAGAACATTCTAAAATGAGGAAGGAAATTGCAAAAAATGAATTGCCTAGAAGTTACAAGAGAACAATAGGTTCTGTGCTTTAACAAGCAATGTTACTCTGTAATTTTAAGTGTAAAGTTACCATACCTAAGTATTTCACAAATAAAAGAAAAAGTGTGATGGCCAAAGACTACACTGATAAACTGAGGAGAAAAGTCATTCACATTCAAAACAAGCAAATGAAACTTTGAAGTCCAATGATATAAAGAAAGGAGTAAAAATTTGGACAGGAGATATATATGTAATGGCATGTTAGTTAGTTGACACCTTTCATCATTTAGAAAGAAGGAAACAATCAAAGCCTAAAATCTGGGCTGGGGCAGAACCCAAATTTTGTAGCAATTAATATTTTTACTTGAGTTACTGGTGTAAGATGAGACATAGTTAGATTTAGGTCTCCTCCTTCCCCTACCATGAGAAGATAGAAAATCTCACTCTGAAATAAGACTCAGAGTCATAGAGCACCAGCATTTAGCCATGATGTTCTCTACTTGGGCAGAATATCTGCGATGCTCCTAGTGGAGCAAGAAGAGGGTGGAGAACAGAAACACTGATGAAGGCAATATGTGAGCCTCGATTCATTTCAGTCATGTTCCACAGAAGAGTAGGTACACACACAACCCAACCTGATCTTTTGTACACTCTGTTTGCATGGCTGAGACAACAGGAAGCAAAGCAGAACTCACTGAGGTCTCAGAAAAACTGGGTTTAAGTTTCTGTTGTCACAAAATTCCTTTTAGTCTTTGAGCAAGTCACTTTGTCTTTCTGTGTCTCAGTTCCTCACTTGTATTATGTGAAATATATTCAGTGAAAAATTAAATGGCAAAGGTATGAGGGAAGGAAAAAATTAAGCCTGTGTTACTGTGTCCTTGCTGAGAACACACAATTTTTGACTGCTACTGCTGAGTCCAAAGCTGTTTATTTGAGCATGCACCAGGGAAAGAAAACAGTAAGCAAAGATTAACTGTCTGTATTCATTTTCCTATTTAGAAGTGGCTGATGGTCTCTGCTGTGTCCTTACTACACCTTGTCTTACCCAGTGCACTAACAACAACACCGTGATGAATCCAGTTCCTCCTGTGGTGATGAGGAATAAAAATTTCAACTGGAGAAACATTCACAGGTACAACATACAACACAGGCTGCCAGAAACAACAGGGGTGTTTCCCAGCCGTGTATATTCTTGTACTTGCAACACAGAAGACATAGCTATTTATTTCCTTCTCCTGAAAGCTGTTTTAAAGCTTGGACAATCTGATATCAAGCTAATCCATGAAAACTGAATGCCCAGCTCTCTTACTGATAATCTAGATTTAACTTTGAAAGAAACTATAGTCAGCATTCAATCATTTGTCCTATCCAGCTATCCATGTGTTCAGTCCCTTTGGGACTCCTGAGTCCTTTCACCAAAGGGCAGGAGTAAGAGCTGGGTCACAAGGCCCAGTGACATCCACCCCTGATGGGTGGGCTGATCCATGCCCACAGAAGTGCAGTGGCTCACAGGTGAGCCAGGGCAGGCAGAAGTGGCTCCTCCTTATTCACCTTTCCTGTTGTGTCTCTCCCAACACACAGCCCAATTCATAAGATTTCTAATATCACAACTGCCACAAGAGAAAGTAGGTCAGGTTTCGGAAGCTGGGGAAACAACCACCCTCAGAAACAAAAGCACCTTTTACTTTTGAAGGGTAAATTTCCCTCCACTACTCTGCCTTCACAAAACATTCATGTGCTTATGAAGGCAAGAAAATTTTGTGCAGTACTGAGGTCATTTTTCCTACAGATTAAGAAGAGAATATATACAACACTTCCTTTTCAAATGCCAAAAAAATATTTAGATATTACTATTGTACAGGGTTTTTTTGAGAAATGCTAAGTGACAGAAATGCTTGGTGATATATGAGGCAGAAATGTTTTTATACAACAAAAATAACATTATTAGGTTTAACAACTAATGATGCTAACATTATCCCAAGAGGCTCAATCCAAGTAGCTGAAATGGTAACAAAATTTTGTTCTTTTAAAGGCTGGAGGTGACTGAAGATACCAAAAGCACCCTGGCAGCAATGGATGACTCTTGCCTCAGCTATGGCCTGAGAGAAAGCATCGCTTCCTACCTCTCCCTAACTGAGGATGACAATGCCTCCTTTGCAAGTGCCAGAAAGAAGAAATCCCAATCTCTCATATACACAGGGACCAAACGTAAGAGTGCCCTTCACTTGCCACCTACATACTATGAAGACTAAATATAAGACAAACAGGAAAAAGCCACAAACTGAGTTAGAAGAAAACCCAGAGCATCCTGTGGTCCTGCTGTCCTTCAACAGCTGAGAAATACAATCAGCTAAGCTGGTGACCAAACCCCAGCAGTGTTTCTGATTTCCTCTCCTGATTGTTAACCAGAGACCTTCTCAAGGGTGCTATCTCAGCCATGGCATATGCTGGGAATGTCCCCAGTGCACCAGAACTGGTTCACATGCAGGATAAATTGAGATAGATTCTAAGTCAAAAGCCAAGTGGTGCAGGTGACTCTTCAGCAGGGGCGATGCCCAGCATTGTACAGAGGTGACTGCATAAGGAAGGACTAACTGCAGGTCAAGAACTTAAGTCTTACTCTGGTACTCTCCACGACGCTGAAAACCTTCTTTACAGAACCTATCTACTCTGAAAAAGGAGCATTTTTCTTCTCAAGATAGATTTATCCATTGTCATCGAGGATGGGTCAGAGAGACGTCAATAACCCCAAGAAAGTATCTAACATCCAGCATCCAAGAAAAACCTGATTATAGTGACTCCATACTTATCTTTTACAAGAAAAAATTAAAATCACTGACTTTACAAGTAGCATTTAATTCACTTGCTGGCAATGGCCTGCAGTGTCATAAAATAGTCACAAAATTAAGGACAGGCTTAATTCACCAAGGAAAGCAGTTCCTGCTTATACCTGAGATGGGAGTTCAGGCATATCCAAACATGTAACTCACCTGCTCATAGTAAAGCAGATAAACAGAGAACAAAAGGGGGATTAACTGAAAAGTAAGGTGGGATGATACTGTGTCTAACTGCAAAGGTTGGCTTGCAAAGGTGTGACCTTTTATGTGTATAGGGAGATATTTTAACTTTGACTTCTGAAGTCAGCCACATATTTATGTATAATATTTATATTAATAGCAGCTTTTAAAATAATTAAACTAAGGGGGAAAAAATAGTAACAGTGGATGTTAGAGATTTTTCCTAATTTCTTGTCTGATGAGAGTTATGTCAAATTGTAATTACACTTTCTATCAAACAACTTAAGGATTAGAGGGTTTTCTGAAATTTCATTTAATTTTTTACAGGTATGTACCCTTTTCTAAGTGAAAAAGAGCAAGTAGCATTTTCCTTTGAACCTTCTTGTGATTACTTTCTAAACCAAGCAATCACTCATCTCAGTGTGTAAAATGCTGCAACCTACGTTCTCAAGCAGAGATAGTTTCAATCCAATATTCTCTTGTACCTTTTTGCAGAGATTTGAATAATGATGGTTTGGAGAAATAGGAATTAGAGAGGTTATATATATATATACATATATATTTCATCTCTAAGCACCTCTTAGGACAAATCTATGTATTCCTTAGATCTTGTATCAGGCCATTTGCACTAGCAAGAAAGGTTCAGAGACAAAATATTTCACAGACTATTTAAACATATTTCAGGACTTAAAGGATGAATGAAATTTGGCTGGTAAACATTGAACTCCAAAAAGCAAAACACACTCAGGAACTCCAGGCATTTGTATAATCTAATTACTGTTACTGATAACCAATACATTATGGTGACCACATTTTATCCATGAAATGTATATGGGGAGTACTTCAGATTTCTAAGTCATGACTTGTATTTATTCATTAAAATAATATTCAGTAGTTACTTTGTGTTGCTTTTAGAAAATGGAAAACCTGGTGTGCAACTAGCACAAACACTCAGCCTTGCAATGCCAGTGCCAGAAGGTATCTTGGATGGGAGGTGACAAAAGAATCCCAGAGTCCACACTCTTGGCAGCACTCAGACACACTCTGTGAGAAGGGGATAAGACATTCTGACGTTGACAGGTTCAAAAACACAGACCAGTTCAGCATGGAAAGGACACCCAGGCATCCTCTGATCCAACCACTCCCTGTTCCACCAGAGCCACCTTGAGCCATTTGACCAGGACCATGTCCAGATGGCTTTGGAATACCTCTAGGGATGGAGACTCCACAACCTCCCTGGGTGACCTATGCAGACATTCTGTCATCCTCACAGTAATGACATGATAAAGTGACAAAAAAAAAATTAAATGTGCCATAGGGATGGCTGGATTTCACAGATGGCTATGGGGAAATTCTGTGAGGTCTGGCCATTTTTACAGTTAACTGAAAGACTTTATTGGGGACCTTTTGGGAAATATGAGCTTGCAAGGGAAGACAGCCCCCAGGTGATTTTATACAAATCTGACATTACCTATGAAATGGTACCAGAAGTACAAAATTTGGGTAGGAATGTAGCAAATCTGGTATCATGAAAAAAAGTAACCAAGAGAGGTGCTGGTCTGAGAGGGAATGAGACCGGTAAAGGGAGGGGAAAAGGAGATGGGGAAAGAGGGAAGAAAGGGTGCCTAAAGAGTAGCCAATTACCAGGGTCGGGGATATTTAGGGTCCATGTCAGACAGCCCCGCACCTGACTGCAGTAGAAGAGCAATAAACCTTCTCTTTCCACTACTGTCTGATCTGCTTCCATGGCCAGGAGGGATCTGGTGTCTTCCCTTGCATTGGGTGGAAGAAGGCTGGAAGCTGCCCTTGACGCACACCAGGAATGCCTGGAGAGGACACCTAACACAGCTGCCCTCTGCAGCCTCCTGCAATCCACACCACTGATCCAGTCATCTACATCAAAACTGCACTGGTAAATTAATTGAGTGATCAAAATATGAAGTCAAATGCCAGGCTAATGCTCTTAAACCATTTAAAACAAAACCATAATCACTGATACCACTTATTTCTAATCATACCACTGAAAGATGAAATAAATTCTAAAAAGTCTCCAAAGTCTCTAAAATGATAGCTTTGCACTGATTTTGTACAATCTGTTTTCAGATTTGTTCCAAACAAAAGCTGTTACAGGGTAGACACAGGAAACTCCAAAGCATTTTGCTATTTCAGGTGCACATTTTCTAGTAAAGAAAGTTTCATGCACTACTCTGCTCTGCATGCTCAGGAACAGCATGATTTTATCATGCATAAAAACCACAGAAACAAGGAGCACAAAGCTGACTTTTGCAGAAGAGTTCTATTGCTTCATTGATGGATTTTCCTTCAGGAAAGGTATATCTGGTATATATTCTCAGTTTCATCATTCTAGTCTGTGTGCACCTCCTTTTTTACAGTAAAATTAAAAGTACTCAGTGATTTTGGTGTCTGAAGAGAAACAAGACACATCCCATTAAAAGAGATGTAAGTGAAAACCCAACTTCAGCACCACTTAAAAAAAAATAAAAATCAAATCTATTTTTAATCTACGAGCTGCTGCTATTGTTGCTTGCTTTTCATTTTGGTATTTCACAAGAAAACTAAATCCACTGTGAGGCTGTCAGGATAAATTATTAACACTACTCTGAAATCTGAAATTAACACTACTCTGAACTCAGTGGAGATGCTGATTTTGCCAAGACAATGTTCTGCACAGTCCCAGGAAAAAAACCTGATATAAACACTAGAAAAAATGGGAAGAATGGGTGCACCTGTCTGCTCATTTCATTTGCCACAGTTTTTCACTTTCAGTGTTCTGCTGTAGGGTTTAGAATTAAGTTAAACTTCTTTTTATGAAAGAGAATATATAATGTGGAACTACTCCCCAGAAGCAACAATAAGCAAAGATGTCCCTGCGTTTCTCTTCCCTAAGTGTCTCAGCTGTTAAATTGCACCGTGTCCCGCCACAGCTTTTACAGGGCCCCATTCTCAGCCACATCAGTAAAAGGTTTGTGACGTCAAAGTAGGAGGAAACTGGGAGAAAAGGACTCTGGGTCTTCTAGCAAATTAAATTCTATGTCAAGAGCTGACTGAAAATCTAGGAACTGTGTGAGGAATTATCAGATAATGACACAAAAAAATCAATTAATGAGCAGCAATTTTCAAAAACTTCCCTTGCCATCCCCACTAGAGCAATGCAATTAAAATAAACTTATTGAGACACAGGGATGCAAAAGGCAAGTTATGTTTCCTGAAGCAAGGACACAGCGAAGAACAATTAGGTACTGAACTAAGATGTCAGTATTTTCAAGGCAACATTTTATTTAATTGGGCTCTCAGCATCCTGAACCAAGAATTCTATCCCACTCCTCACTGTTCCAAGGCAACGCTGCTAGCAGAGATCATTTTGTCCAAGTACCATTTCTGCTGGATGTATAAACTTCCTCTGGTGGTTAAGCCTCATTTCAAAGCACACTGATTCTGCGAAGATAAATGGCAGTATTGATGCTGATAAAACTGATCTCAGAGTGCTGAGACTCAACACAGAAAAGGCTGGAAGGATATGGATCACTTGGAATGACTGAGAAAATAAGTCTAAGCTGACAGGAAACAAGCCCATCTGTAAACCGATTTTTACTTTCTGAAACTTTTTTTTCTTTTAAATGAAAACTGTCATAAGGTCCGATAAAAAGTCTGGATACTTGAACATGTGGGAGTTTGGCTCATCAGTTTCAGAGTCTAAAAGCTGCTGACCAACAGTCTTATTTATGGAATGGAAACTAAGCTATTGTACCTACAGGTTACAAATAATACATACACAAAAAACCACAGTGACGAAAACTGGATTCTTACTATGAGTAAATCAAACACCAAAGTGCATCTCTTGTACATCCTGGTGAAGCATCCAGCTCCTGGAGATAACAGTCACAGGTGAGATGAAAAATAACTACAGCAATAACAGCCCTGTCAAGGTATGTATGAAATAAGAACAACACCCACACACTGCAGCATCCTCTGTAGCAACATCCTTTCCCAAAGCAGGTGAAGCTGAAGCGGGAATGGAACTTACCATCAACAGCAGCCTCCTGAAGAGGTCTGTACCTGCTGTCTCTGAGAGCAGGTGGACGCTGGTGACATCCGCGCCGCCGCGCTCGGCTCCCAGACACACCCGGCCGGGATCGCCCCCGAAGCGGGCGATGTTCCGCTGCACCCACCTCAGAGCTGCCAGCTGATCCCAAAGGCCAGCGTTTCCACTCGCCTCAGCAGAACCTGGTGTAGGAAACAAAGTTCAGCTGAAAAGAAAACCATAGACATTGCAGTTTGGAGTAAATGTTGCAGTTTTAGCAGCTCTTGCAGCTGAAACTTGACAAAACGGACACCAGAGTTTAAAAGTCTGGTCCCTTCCAAGGTAATCACTTTACAGAGTGACTCCATGTCAGTTTTTTACCACTCCACAGGGCAGCCCTGGGGGTGCTGCTTTGTCCCAATGACAGAAAAATAGCACGTGAGCTTCTAAGATTCATTAACACACATCACACCAGGAGACGAATCCAAGCTCAAGTATCCATAGATTTAGCCATAAAATTCTTTTTCTACATAAGTGGCTTGATCTTAAAGTGAATTAAAAACAGACAAAACAAATCTGTGTGTTTTCCAAGTTCTCAAGTTGGAAGGGATCTATCTATAAGAATTACTGTTTCCCTGGAGTACACCTGATTGTATGTTTCCTTCCTACATACCTCTTACACTTGCCCTGCCTGACCAATCATTATAAATCACAACATCTTGAATTTCTTTACACTATTCCTGACATTATTTTAAAATTTATAATATTTCTGTCTATATTCTTTGAGATTTTCCTATGTCTATCCAATCTGATATATATATCACAATATTTTTGTAAACATAAAATATACAAATAATTAATCATGCACTTCTCATGCCTAAGTATGACCACCTCCTTTCCAACACCAGAAAGTGGTAACCTGATACTCTGACTAATAAGGAACTAATGCTGAAAGCATTTAATGATGCCACCATATAAGTAAGCTTGATTTTATGTCAACAAAAGCAGAAATAAATAATTCCTCCATGGTTTGTGAAAAAGGAATAGAAAATGATTATTCACTGTCTCCTTCTTTTTATTCACAATGAGCCATTCATTTTCAAAGTTTTAAAATTCTTCACTTATAAAACTTGGAAAAAACCAAAAACCCACAGGATAAAACAGAAAAGCTGTGAATAGAGAAACAGCTGGAACTATTTGTTTCTTCCATTGCCAACGCCAAATAGTACAATTTTAAAATAAGGATAGGTTCAGAAACTAGTGAATTAAAATTAACTGAGAGCGGAATAAAAAGATGCCACTTTGTGGACAGGTCTTGGGCAAAGGGCAATTAAAGTGTACATCTTTTACACTGCTGTAGTGAATTACTGAGGTTGCAAACACACCAATTTACACACCAGAATAAATATAGAGCAGAACAGATAAATGGTAACCTTTCAGGGCCTAGAGATGCCCACATTACAACAGCCATTCAGTAGGGCAGCCAAAATCTGAATGGCCCAAAACACTATGACCTATAGCCATTGTTTCAGATGATCAGTCCAAGCCACACCAGTGAAGCAATGGAGGAAATATTTTCCCTGCTTAGTTTTTTTGTTTTGTGATTTTTTTAATTTTTTTTTTTTTTTTAGTTTGTTCTGCACACCATGACCAGTTCCCAGAGTTCTCAATCCAGCAATAAACCCACTCTTTAAAAAGAAAATCTCATTTTAATGGCTTGCTCCATCGCCATTGAGATCACTCCAAAGGAAGTGAAATCATAGAATCACTCAGGTTGGAAGAGACCTTTAAAATATTGAGGCCAACTGTTAATCCTGTACTGCCAAGTTCACCACTAAACCATGTCCCCAAGTGCCACATCTACATGTTTTTCAACATTTCCAGGGATGGTGACTCCACCACTGCTCTGGGCAGCCTGTTCCACTATTTTACAATCCTTTTGGTGAAGAAATTTTTATGTGCAAATCCATGTAAATGTTTTAGCCACACAATCGGCCTTGCTTTCACTATACTAAACAAAAATACCTAAAAGGGAAATATAACCAGTTCCTTTTTCCCTGGCAAAAACCACAACTGGGTTATGAAATGCACCACACTGGAGAACAGATGCATGCATGGACATTCATAGGAGTTAGGCTGAAAGAAACATGTCTGCCAGGAATCTTTTCCACTGCCTTTTTGTAGGAAAAGATCACATTCCTGAGGTCCACAGGAAGCTGAAAAGAAACCAGAGTTCTCGTGTGATTCCTTCTGTTATTACTAAACAGAAGAACAATAGTGCTGAATTAAAGCATGAAAATCATTTTGGTTTATATGATTTCATGGAATCCTTTAAGAATAAAATCTAAAACCAGGACTGTCTTCTCCATACTCTTGCCATTCATAAAACTGGTAATTCACCTTAATTTTTCTGGACACAAAGCAAGAAGTGAAGGCACTAGTAAGAATGTGCATCACTTTTTGCAAAACAAATGGGTGATAGCAAACTAAATGAAACGTCTTATGCTTAGAAGAAAAAGAGCTCTTTCTCTTTTTGCAAAAGCCCTGCCATTGAGAGACCAGAACAACTGTAGAATTAACAAAAACTCCATCCAAACAAAAGGAAATCTGTTTTCACTACCGTTCAACTCCCTAAAAATCCATTTAATGCCTTCCTTTCTAGTTTTGAAATTTATAACAAGTCAGCTTGAAAGGATTCAGCACTTTGCTTAGCTGGACAATAAAATTAATATTATTCACAAGTTCATAACTTTAATTACTAACTGTAGGGACTTCTAACAGTTCTGCTGCAAAGCCCTAAGGGCAAACTCCTGCTCCCCTTGAAACCAATGGCAAAAGATCCAAAGGACCAGGTGCAGGAGACTGGAATGTTAATGGTTAATGACTTGAATAATCACCCATTTGTTGTTACAGCACCAAGCCTGACAGTTCGAGGAGTGTTTGGACAACGTTCTCAGGCACATGGTGGGACTCCTGGGGTGTCCTGTGCAGGGCCAAGAGCTGGACTTAATGATCCTTGTGAATACTTTTCAACTTAAGATATTTTGTGAGTCTAGGATTGTACAATTTTCCCAAATACACAGCACGGACTTCCCAAAGAGGAAGAGGCCAGGAAAGACTGAACTTTTCCCTGACCACAGCTCCACAGCACAGAGGAGCAGGAGAAGGTCCCCAAAGAGTCCCTATGTATAATGAACCACCTCTATGAAGGTTTGCAGGAACACCAACCATGCACACCAAGCCCATGTATCGACATTTTGGGACATGCAGGCAGAACCCTGTGAAACAGAGACCAAATAATTTTCCTGATCTCTAAATTATGCATCATCATATAAATACTGCTGCATCATATTCAGCCCAACCATCATTTTCCACTTAGGAAGAATCCTAGGTGAGTTTCACAGGGCTGAAGGAGGGTGGTGGACAGTGCTGTGTACAGAAGCTCCCACAGCACATCCTCGCTGCATTTGGCTCTAGACAAAATGAAATGCTGCTATCACTTTCATAAACATTGGGTTTGCACTGATGAAAACAATGATTTCTTTTTTCTCCAGATACACCCATAACCAAATTCTTATCTAAATAAGTAAGGATCTTGTAGTGACAGGTCTCTATTTACAGAATGAGAGACTTTACTGTGAGCGAGCTTTGAACAAAACAGTAAACAGAGAAGGGAAAAAATAACCAACAACTGCAGCTAGAAACTCAAACTAGGCAAAATCCACCCAACATCACTAGCAGTGAACACTCAAAAGGATC